>JAVQJD010080535.1:0-30013 GCA_036023655.1 Nannoperca australis | reverse complement strand
AAAAAAATCTTATTTCAAATACAAATCATTATTTCTAACCTTGTCAATGTCTTGACTCTATTTTCTATTCATTTCACAACGTATGGTGGTGAATAAGTGTGACTTTTCATGGAAAACATAAAATTGTTTGGGTGACCCCAAACTTTTGAACGGTAGTGTATGTAAATGCCAAAGCCTATCTGGAGGAATGTAGCTTCAGCTAAACTTTGAAGGTAACGGTATGAAGAGACTCTGCTGAGGAGAGAAGTTGATTTCCATACCACACAACTTTACAGCAGAGAGGGAGAAAGAGCGGAGAAAAGAGAGGAGTGTTGAGTGTTTAAACGGTGACGAGAGAAGGATGAGAAATAGTCATAGTAAAAAAGATGGTGAGAAGTTGATAGAGATAGTTGTTTTTCATAAAATACTTAGAGTATTGTATTGTGTAAGTATTGTGACAGACTTCTATTATTAACACACTTTATGAATAATGAGAGTACAAAAAAAAGCAACAGAAAGAGGCAATTTTCCGTTTTCAAGTCTGGTTATGTATTCAGAAAGAACAAATCAATGAAACGAAAAGACACAGAGAAAGGCATTGTGGGATATTTAAGCACATGGAGGGAGGAAGCATAGATGAGTAGGAAAGATGCAGATGAAACAAAAAATCTTAACCGTTTTTAGCAACTGAATAGTAATAGTGAATACTGAATATGGATGTTTTTGACAGTAGTATTGACATTGCAAATTCATATCAAAGAACTGGGAGGAGATGTCATATGCAACTATTGCAGCTTTTGCAGAAACACACCTACCTCAACAGTCTCTAGCCCTTCACAGTTTGTTTTTCAGAAAGTTATTGTGTGTCCTTTCAAGAGTGGAATCTCTGCAGAGAATTTTAATAGAGATGTCAATCAAAGATCGGGCAGAGTCGAAACACCAGGCCGAGGTAAGTTTAATTTAGTCAACACACAGAGATGTGGCTCTCGTTCAAAGCAGGAAGGGAGAGAGATAATAAGAACAAAGGACGCTCTACAGTTTGCTATCTAATAACATGATCATGAGTGACAACTGGACTTCCCTTATTAAGGGACAGAGTCTTAGATACTGATCTTGGCAATTTATAGAAAAGAAAGGAGGTTTTTGAATATGATGTTCAGCAGACCACAAATAATGCATTTAATTCAACAATTTTTCTTCCCATTGTTTAGGATTTTGTGTATTTTCAAGCCTATCTACTGTCAAGAAGAAAATGTGATTTGAGTTACTTTTCTTGACAGACTTCAGATGGATTTGTTTGTGCTCCTCAGCTTTGCTTTTGTTTAGCCAATGTCGTTGCCTGCACACATTGACGGTGGAGGCACAGTTTAGCTTATTTTATAGCCTGCATGATTTGCACTATTACTGTGTTTGACTAGTGGAATTAGTTTGAGTGCTTTTGTTGCCCATTCAGGTTGTTCAAGATGCCTGTTCAAGTACCAGTAGTTCTGTTGCCTTTATTGTGCTCACAAAGCACAGCTTCTTTTGACTTGTTAGGAAATTACCTAGCTAATTTTAGCATTAGCTGTGTAGCAGTTGACCTTTGGTACGTAGCTGTACTTCCTACGTATATAAGTATAAACTGCACAAGCTGTATCTACCATTAACAAGGAAATTAGCAATCCAATGGATTCCAGTGTACTTATGGGCAGAGATTATAATAACGACAAACTTTTACCTGATCCCAGCCATCCCTAAATCTAAATCTATCTGTCAGACTTGACAGACATGTTGATGGTCTTGTACCCGCAAGACTCATGTTTGCTGCCTTTGTGGGCTCCTCAGGGCCATGAATTGAAAAATGTCATGCATTGTCACACTATCAAAGAAAAGAAAACGTGTGTTGTATTCCTAGTGATAACATGCTGATGCACTGCAGAGCGCCCTTGCTGTCTTCACTGCTGTGCTACAGACAACACAGCCATGTGTTACACTAGTTTCTACAGGGTTTACATCACCCTTCACCCCACTTTCATTACAATTACGTTGACAGGCATGCATCAAATTGTTAGTTCTGTTGTTAGCTATCTATGTTTTCTCGCCCGCTTACTTGATGTCTTTCCATTTTTGATATTTTCCTGACATAAATACTGAAAATAAAAAATAAAAATGTTTTCCAGCAGTTGCATGCTCAGCTGGCCCGCAGTGCTCTGCCAATATAATAAAACTGCCCTAGTACACAGTTGTTTTCTCGGAGCACTCCACAGTCAGTGCAGATCAAAGCGCTGCAAATATACAATAAGCAAAAGGATATGAAGAGAATGATCATTTGTTTCATTCAAATTAAACTTTAAATAAATTTCCCGCTGGATTTTATGTTCTCGTGAATCTAGAAGTTCTGTTTCTTGTTGTAAGAAGACAATATTCACAATATTCCTGTGTATGGTTCACAGGGTTCTCTTGATGAGGACAGCTCAAAATTGACTTCCAGTAATAGACAGTAAAGAGGAAAATGGGAAGAAAACACCAGAGCAGAACAGGCAGAAATAACAACACGTCATTGATGCGTAACGAGTGAAATGAGGACCAGCCAGTATCATCCAAGAATAGAGCAGAGCACCTGCATTGCATTTGAGCCTGCAGCTCCAGTCCAACCACCACCACCTACAGGCAAAAAAGTAACAGCAGCAGCAGCAGTTCAGAACAGCAGATTTGCAGATGTGCATCATCTACAGCCAACAAGAGCAATGAGTGTTAAACCTGCTTTTTTTTTTTTTTACAGTTGCAGCTTGTTACGTAATATATTTATTGCTTCTTGCTTTGTAGAAGAAAAGAGAGGGGTCCTGACCAGGTTTTATTTGTCTAAAGGAATAAACCATAGATGTTTTCTGCTGGCTCAGGGATATGTGCTTTTTTAGTTTTTACCATGGAGGAAATACATTCCTAACCAGTGCAAAGCGTCTTCTGACTACATTACCACAGAAATGGACGAGACAGGGTCATCTGTCAAACAGCCAAAAAATATGGAGTCAGAGAAGGGCATGGTAGAAGCTGCCAGCCACAGATAAAAAATTACTGCTTCTTCAACAAAAATTGATAGAAATAAAACACAGGCTTGCTCTGAAAACCCCTGGACAGGACTACACGCTTGGCCTTCTGGTGCCAAAAAAGTACTTTGTTTGGACAGTGTAGTTTATGAGCTGACATGTCCAGAAATAGCAAGGTACTGTAACAAACAGCCACATATTATGCAGGCTGACACAGATATATATATAACATAAGTGTTATAACACTTTATAACACTTTAAATTTAGAGAAAGTAAATTGCCTTCAGTTCATCTTTAATTTCTGTAAAACATGTGAAAACGTCCATGTAATCGGCTTTGGTGCAATTTAACAAGTTAATGGGCCTCCGGTGCTTTTTAAACTACTGTGGGTGGGGAAGCTTTCACCTTGTGAGAATTTAAAAGTTTACACTTCTACATCTGACACTAGCTAAAACAGAAGAACTTCCAGACATGGAAACATGACACTGTACACATATGTACACACAAATGTTCATGCATGCGCAAACAAACAATCACAGAGAGCTGGGCCACAGTGACCTCTTCACAGACCCCAGAAAGCAGCTTGATGCCTAATCTGAGAGAAAACAATCACTTTTCATCTGTATTTGAGCGGCAACTGGGAGCTTTTTATGTCCCCGATGTAAAGCAACATTAATCACCTTTGCCTGCATTTCAGCTACGGCCAAATGGCGAAGGCCCCAGCATATTGGCGATGGCCGTGACGCTCCCTTATTCAGCCTCTATGAGTGCTGCCAAATAGCAATGCTATGTTCAGCCAGGGCCTTTTTTCTAACCCCCAGATAAGGAACATAAGCCTGTGAAGTCAAACTTTTTCTTATTTTCTCACACCTCATTTTGACTTCAAAGTAATTAGAGATTTGAAACATCAAAGAACTATTCCTCAGTGTATCATCAAGATTTAACAACCTTGTTATTGTGATGCTTTATGCTGTTCCTTATGTAACAAGAATCATCATCTTTGGCATATTCTCATCTACCTTGCGTTTTCGATGTGTGTTGGTTTATAGGAGGAGGACATCTTGGATCTTCTGGAGCAATGCGAACTGGACGACGAGAAGCTGATGGGCAAATCCTCTAGGCAACGAGGCCCTAAGGTGGGTGAGAGTGAGAGAGAGGTAGGGAGACACAGAAACCAAGAGAGACGAGGGAGAATAAGGGCCACGTGCCTCAAGGGACCTAAGAAAAAGTGCAAAGAAGAGTGTCAGAGAGAGGGAGGGAGGGAGTGAGAGAGGGGGGAGGCAGGTAGGCAGATGCCTGGAGCTAACGCCCACAGAAAGCACATAGGAACGTGATTCAGAAAAATAAAGACGGGGGTGGAGGGTTAGGCTAGAAAGAAAAGAATCAGAAAGAGGCCCAAAGAAAAGATCCAACTCCCCTAGGGGACAGCTGTCAGGCTGTCTCTCCGTGCTATCTTTCTTTCTATCTCCCTCTCTTTCTCTCTTTTTCTGTCACATACACCTACACGCCCCCTCGATTTCCCACGACAGCACATTACCCCCTCCATCACCTTGCTTCACTCCCCTCCTTTCACCTCTCCATCCCTGTTCTCTCCCTGCACATCTACATCCGTCCCTCACTCGAGGGCTAAATTGGCTGGAACACTCAAAGAGTATGTTAGGGACTCGACAGGGCAGTTCGGCGCTGCATTAGAGAGGCCTTAGCTGGAATGAGGACTTGTTCAGACACAATCACTGTTGTCCAAATTAATTTGGACCCCGTCAGTTTCGATGTTGCTGAGTGTGCGGAGAGAGACATCGAGAGCAGGGGAAAGAAAGAGCTGTGACGGATAGATTCACTCCTCTGGGTGTAGTGCTTGCAAGCCATCTGGTGAAACTGAACCAACCAGTGTGCGAGCGCTATAAGAGAGGAGTGAGGCAAAGGGATTAGAGACAGGATTTCGAGGGAAGGAAGGGCCGCTATGGTTTGTTATCGCTGAGGAAACGTTCAGATGGAGAAGACGAGAGTTAGAAAGCAAGAAAGGCAGGAAGTGAAATTGTGAAAAAAGGGAGAGCTAGCAAGTGCCTTCAGGTTTTCTTTCTTTTTCCTCTTATTTAGGTTTTTGTTTTATTGTCATCCTCCGTCTTTTTGACTCCTACCTTTCTAATTATGAACGGTAGGATGTGATCACATTTGTTCTTCATGGTGCTGGCCTCTTCTCCCATCTTCCCATCTCCCACCATTTAGTTTGATTTTACCCAATCACTCCTCACACCAGTTTCTTTCTTTTTCTCTCTCCTCATCTATTCGTTGTCTAGCCTTTTCTCTTTGCCTTGCTCTCCACTGTTTATCCACCGTCTGTTCCTGTCTCCTTTTTTCTCTTCACTCGTATGTTCACTGTCCTTTTCTCTCTCTCTCTCTGTTCATTTCCGTTCCCCTCGCCTATTCAATGCCTCCTCTATGTTTCTCCCCGCTGCTATACTCAGATTCACCTTGTCCTTCTCTTTATTTCTCTACCCATTAATCTGATGTTCCCATCTTACCTTTTATTTTCTTCTCATGTATTTAATCTCTCTCTGTCTCTATCCTCCTCTATCACTCACCCACACAGCTACCTAGCAGTGACCGTGTAAGCCCTGTGATCACTTCCTGCCCATTAATTTAGTTGGCCTGAGAGCACTGCCTTAGCTAACTGTTGAATAACAGATGAATAAATGCTTTATTAATGCTATCAGTGTGTCCCCTGCCAGGATGTAATACAGACACTCAACTTAATGAACTCTACGAAAAAAAAACTAAACAAACATGTTTTTGTTTTAGAGCTGAAGCACATCAGGATTTCATGTATGAAGAAGTCAGCCATTTGCACTTAGCTGGGATTAAAAGTTTTGATCATCATCCTACAAACTTTTTAGTTAAAAAGATTACATTTTAAGTTTCAGAATTCTAGCATCACAGTTGCACCAAAATGACATAAGCCTTTTTACTTTGTTCTTATTAGTTGCAATACGACAGCAGGTTTGAGTGAACATCAGAGACGTGCTCAGAAGTTCCCATTGCTCTTGCACACACAGTAATTTTCTCGTATCATTTACACAGACCGTCAGACATGTAAAACATTTCATATCTAAAGAAACTTTGAAACTTTTACTTTGAATTTAACCTTTATATATCCAATCGGGTCAAATTTATTCAAGGTCCTATTCATAGTTACAGTCAGGCTCATAAAGGAGTGCATGTGTAATTGTGTGTCTGTGCATAATGAGCCTGCAAGCAAACATACACACATGTTGGCACGCCGTTTCACCACCAGGTCTCCCAGTGACAGATGGTAATGGTCTGAGGGTGAGGAGAGGCTGAGGGAGGTTGACAACATCTCAATGTCTTTATGTATAAGTGTGCGCGTGTGTGTTTATTTTTGTACTTATGTCCTTGTGAGAGGCTGTTGGAGTTTTAGACCTTTGGAAAGAGGACATCTTTCCAAAATGAAGTCATTTTGGATGATTTAGGGTTAGGAAGTGACTGCAGTCAGTGGAAGGTCCCGTGAGGATAAAGGCAGAAGGATGTTTGTGTGTGTGTGTGTGTGTGTGTAAGGGAGAGAAAGAGCATGTGTCACGTCTGTTTTGTCTCTGTATATGTGAACAAATCCATTTTATATGTAAAATACATGTATATGTACTATACATGTACTGTATGTGTGCACATTCTTCTCTTAATTATTGTATGTGTTTGTCTTATGCTTATAAATGTCTGTATGCGTGTTTCTCCCTGCCAGCCTTTGACCGCCATGCCAGAATGCAGTCAGACACCGAGGCGTCAACGACCAGACTACCTGGCTGACTTCACCAGTGGCAGCAGCGCGGATAACTCCTGCTCCTCCTCGGACGACGAAGATGAGGAGGAGAGGAGGAAAGCAGGAGGAGGAAGAGGCGAAGAGAAGAGGGAGAAGAAAGTTTCCTACGACCTTGGAGAGAGCAAGGAGAAGAACTTGGCCGAGCGATCAGGTAAAGCGGCAGGATGTATAAAAGTGTCTAAGAATGTCTTTATTAGGAAGCCAGAGCGTGGGGGTTTGACAGGGACCTTGTTTCCTGCGATTTTTCCTTCTTTCTTGTTTACTTAGTTCTTTTGCTTGCTTGCTTTCTCCTCATTTTGCACGTTCTTTGTTCCCCCTGCCCTGTTTGTTGGTTTCTTTAGTTTTCAGCTGGAGCCTTCCATCTGATTACAGCAGTTAGCTTAAAACAAACTTATTTTTCAGGTGTGTAAATGTACACAGTTAGACACCTACATATATACACATTTTTTAAGATTTCAGTTTTAGCGCACAGAACAAAGTGCCGACATGGGAGATGGCGAGCGTGTGTATATAATGATGCACTAAGGAAATTGGAATTGATCCTGCTACATGACATACACTCCAGCCTCGTACACTTTCTACATTTATACAGTTTGAAAAATATTCATAGTTGTACAGAACACATTTCCATATACATGCGCACGCACACTTACACACACACACACACACATTTTTTAACTACAAATGCTGAGAGTTTTGCTTTGATCAGTACCTACAGCGCACACACACACACGTACACACTCATGCAGCAGCAGCGTGGGGCAGGTTGTGATGGTGTGAGCCAGCAGGGGCTACATTACAGAGGTTCATCAGCCCACCGGTATTTATGTGCCTAATTGATGTGATGAAATGGTAGTAGATCCCTGGATTTTAATTAAAGTGTAAGCAGGGTGATCATAGCCTCTGACTCATGGGATATGGTTCTTTGTTGCTGAGTTCCAAAGTAAAGTGCCCTAGCTTCATAGACCAGCTGGACGGACACACACACACATAAATGTTGAAGCATTGAAAAGCACTTTAGGAAAGAAAAGTGTCCTGAACAGTACAGTTCCAGTGAATGGAAGGTAAAGAGAAGAAGAAATTGGATTGAAAGAGAAAGGGAGAAAAAGAAAGACCTTGTTGTTTACCTTGAAAACACCTTGAGTTTAATGCTGAAATATCCCGTTTTATAGTGAGAATGATAAGTCTCAAGCATTCCCACAAATTCGCATACATCAACTCATTTTCAGCTCTCTGAAGTGAGAAGGAGGGCACCTTTCACAGCAGTCTATGTGCCGACCTTGGAAAGTGGGCCGACGGTTTTACTGCTCAATAGAGAAGACCCTTGCATGAGCTCATTCTATTTATCACAAAATAAGGAACAAACCCATGAAAAAGCCCAACTTTTGGACTTTATCTGTGTGTGTGTGTGTGTGTGTGTGTGTGCGTGTGTGCGTGTGTGCGTGCGTGCGCAGAGAGAGACAGCAACCCTGCCAAGCCCTACTCCATACCAAGCCACCAAAAAGCTGCTAGGACTAAGCCCCATAATGCTCTCATTTGGCAACGGCCAAACCTCAGAAGGTTCAGCAGCCACACACACAAACACACATAGACAGACACACACACATATAATCATTCATGTGCACACTTCATGTCAGACACATACGCACACACTACACGAATAGTAAAACACACTAATACATTGGCTGGTAGACAAGCTGAAGGAGTTTCAAGGGTGATGGAGAGTGTCAGTGTGGGTTTTCAGCTTAATTTTCTGTGTATTTGCGTGTGTTTTCCGTGTGTTTGCCTAGTATGTGTGTGTGTGTGTGTTTGTTTGAGACAGAGAAAGAGAGCTGCTCTTTAATCCATCCCCAAACCAAACAGGACTACTGTTTAATTTCTGGTTTCAGCTACACATGCTGCGGTCGTTAATAACATACACTGGACCACTGGGCCAGTGTGCCAGAGTGCAGCAATGGGAGTTTTAATGCTACACTTCATCTCCAAAGCCACCCGGCAACGGATGGAAAGCAGAGAGGAGAGCTTGACAGTGACTGGGGCACTGAGACAGGATCAGGGAAGAAAAGAAATGGTGTGACAATGTATTCCCTCCCCCCCTCCCTCCCTCTCTTTCTGCGTCTCTACAGGTCGCATGCACTGGAAACCTCCAATCAAGTCGCTCAAAAACATCCCCGCCCCCTCTGTTTCCCCAACACTTTCTGGTCCAATAAGGCGTTCCATCTCCTGCCCTCGCTCAATCGCCTCCCTATCATCGCCCAATGAGGTGCGGGCGCTGTCCACAAGGCCTTCTCCCACACTTCCCATGGCCACTCCCCTCATCAGGCCGAGCTCTGCTACGCTGCGCTCTCACTCGCTGAGTCGCAGTGGCTCCGCCCACCGTGTGCCTCACAGCAACAGCCTGGGGACCATCCACTCCAACATAGTAAGATACTCGGCACACACCCAAAGTAGGGTTTACCTCTTTACAATTCAGCATGTGTCAGATAAGCTGTCATTCACAGAAAAGTATGCTAAATGTATTTTCTAATAGTGAAGCTGTTGTATTTCTGAATGGGCCAATTCTCTGCTGGTCCATTCCGAGTAGGTTCAAAGTAAACAACCAAGAATCTCTTCACTAAAGTCTGATGCACAAATGTACTTGTTCTGCCATCATAGATTTTACTGTTTCCCATTGCTTTTCTCTTCCTGTGGCATATATTGTATCCTGGCCCAATAAGAATCTCTTAAGCAGCTCCTTCAATACTGTAAAGGCCTACTGTAGTTCACAACAATGATCTTCTATTGTGTTGCCATCTGTTACTTTCTGCCTGCCTCCTCCATTCCCCTTCCTTCTTTACAAGTATGCCGGTAACCTTTGGATACAGTGGATGAAACGAAATGGAGCTGAATACTTTTTGCATTGAGCATAAATCTAAGTGGAAAACCTTTGTACTGAAAAATGCCATAGAGTGCAAAATGACAGAAAAAATAAAATAAAATTAAAAAAACCTTTAGGAGACAGGAGAATTTATTTATTGTATTTACCTTCTTGCACACTTGACTTCGCCGTGGGAATCAAACTTGTGGGACAGAAGTACATGCTGGTGCAGGAAATCTGCACTTGGATATTAGGTTCACCAAAGTAAAAAAGAAATGCTACTTTGAGGAAGTTTTTCTTTTCTTTTTACAAAGCATGATGCATGTTACTGGTACTGCATGCTAACTGCTACGTAAAGAAAATAATGATCCGTGACTGTAATAGGTGCCAGCAGGATCATGGATTAATGAGCACTCATGGCAAAAATGACTGCTCATAAAATGTCTGTAAAATTCAAAGTGCCCCCAATAATTTTTTATAATTATGACTAATATACAAACACTTGTGTGTCAATGCAACTTTATACCCACTTGTGCTCAGGGGATTTGGAGGAGCCCCCTACATAAATTGGGATTGATAAAATGTTCCCTGACACAAAAAAGTCAATTTGCCTTTATTGTCAGGGGAAAATACCATTAATTGATAGGTAATTAATAATGAAAAGAATAATTAATTGCAGCTCTTTAAGTGATTACATCCACTTAGTATCCTTTGCTCCAAAACATGAACGGTCCTGATAACTCCTGCGGTCTGTTACACACGATTTCTATACATTTATCTATATGTGTGTGCGTACAGGGTGACCCACTGATAAACCTGAGGAGTAAAGAGCAGGAGGCCGAGCTGGTGCGCCAGACTCTGGCCGCGCTCACCGCCATGAGGATCAGGTTTCCGGGGAAAACCGAGGAAGAGGCTGAGGCTGTGCTGGATGAGGTGGGTGCACTATTTCTATTGTATGTATGTGCATTACATGTGCATTAATGCAATATGTACTTCTGTGTGTCAAAATGATTCTGATTTAGAGGCAGAAACTGTTTAAAAATGTAACAATGGCGCATAAGAAAAATACTGAAATAAACAAAGAAGAAGAAGGTGGGAGTGAACATGGAGTACACGTGAAATAAAGACCCACTGTATTCCCAGAGCCCCCTATGTGGCCAGGTGCGGTCACTCTGCAGCCTAACTAAAAGAGACCTCCTCGCCTCCCTCCACAATAGCCTGTCCACTCTGGCTTGGCTCCCATTGTCTTTCAAATGACCCCAGTGACAACCTGTCGGTCAGTTTGCAGCCCTGCTCTATTCCCCACTGCTCCTTTGTATTAATCAATGCCACATCTATTTCTGGTCAGATCTCTGCGTCCTTGCCTTTGGTGCGTGTATGTGTGTTTGTGCTATTGCTAAAGCTATTGATTAAATTGATGTTTTTGTCAAATAGTACTGTAACAACAATAGACAAAATGGCTCGAATGCAGCCCGCACAGAAACACAGCAGTTATAAAATGCGCTTGCGAAACATCTTTATTTAGTTTGTGGAAAAAGCAATAGAAAACGATGTAATGGATATTGCATTTTGTCAAAGCAATAAAAAAAGGAAAAATGCCCAAAGAGGGGAAGAGGCTCACCTTCAATTCGTACCAGAAGCAACATATCAGCGGCACAAAAGTACTATGAAAGCGTCCATCCGTCCGATCTGCACTGACTCTGACCTCCGTTACGGCCGGCGCTGTCCTCAGAACCAGCTGTCTCCTCAGCACCACGGCTCCCGCTGCGCTGAAAGGACAGCAGCCAGCCGGACTGTCTTCACTAGGGTGACTAATGACAGAAATACCCCCAATACAACATCACTAGGCTACATGAGAAGTATACATTAAATAGAAGTTGCTTCTTTTAGTTTATTTATTTATGTCACATTCGGGCTAAAGTGCAAGGTCAGCGGTCTTTCTCTCACGTGACTACAAGCCTTGCAAGGTTTTGAATCTGAAGTGCAACGTCTAGTCACGACAACTAGATGGCCAGCATGGGCACCGTCTACTGACTGGGTGACGATAACATTTCAGCAGCACTCTGAAGCAGCAGTTCGGAGCGGGAGGCGACTACTGAATCAACATATGAGCGCTACAAGAGGTGGTTCTGTTGGTCTGAGAAACCCTGGAGAAGTTGGGTCGACATCGTTATTTTAATTTGTCAGTAAGACTTACGTTTTAAATGCCTTAGTTCATCATCTGGGATGTAAAAATATCAACCAAAAAATACATAAAAAAATTGCAGTGATTCAAGCCGACTTTGGAGCTTCTCAGCTTAACATTTCTTAATAGAGTTCAGGCCAGTTCAAGGTTATGTAAGGGTAAAGCATGTAGTCGTTATGATTAAGGTTAAGTTGGGCAAGTAATTAATGCAAGTCCATACAACGTCCTCACAAGAAGAGCAAAAACGGTTTGTGTGTGCGTGACATCTGGGTGTGTCGGGGTTGTGAGAGACAATTACCGCCACACCTGTACTGTTAACAAACCCTAATGAGAGCACCATGGAAACGCAGATGAGCAGCTACACCTGTACTGTTCACTCTTTGTCTCAGGAGAGAAGGAGTGTTCACTTGGCATGAAAACAATCTTTGCCAATTAACGTTTTCCATGATATAAAGTTGAGGTCTTATTGGGATAATGATGTTATTTTTATCAGAGTAATTGCCTCCTTTATCTTTCACTCAAAACCTGCATCCTTTGGTCACAGTTGGAACCATTGAAAAGTGAAATGTATTGAGATCCTTTTGTTGTGCTTTAATTGAGGGTAATCTCTGTACGTACGAAACAAATGTGACAAACGAGAGTGCACTTTTCCAGACATGGTTCATAATGTTCTTACTGAGAGAGAATACTAAACAAGCAAACATGTAACTTTCTGGAAAGCGAATGAAAGTGCTCACTGTATACCTTAGCTCTGTATCTGTGAATCCTTGTGGGGATTGTATTTTTGTGTGCGTGTGTTTGTATGTGTGCGTGTGAGTAAATATAAAGTTTACACTGGAGATTCCCAATGGGAGCACTGTTTGCAGGGGATCTAGCATGCTACGTGAGAGGTTTATGTGCACCAGCGGGGAGATGTAGACTAAGTCAACAGAGCAACAATAACAGTGCCTGTAGGTACACAGTGATGTTGGCACTAGGAGCAAGTGCACGGGAATATCCAGCTTTTGAGCATAACGACACATGCCCCAAGGATTTCTGACACACCCGCAAAACATAGAACTAGACGATCATGACTCGATTTTTCTATTATCCCCGAGTTGTGCTGCATTTAAATTCACCTACAAAAAGATACCACACAAAAGTCTGTTACAGACGAGCAGTGTATTACCTAAATGCTCGCCACATTTTACAAATTGATATCATGTTTGAAAATGACCTCAAGTCATTTTTCCATAGAAGGCTCTTTGGCAGTTCACCTACATAGAGCTAATGTACATTTCCATATAATGTTTAAGTCATGTTCCAGTGCACGTACCAAAAAAAAAAAGGTTTGCACATGGCATCCCCACCAGTCATGATAAATTAAGTTAGTTACACAATGCTTTGAATTCTCTGCCTTGATCATGGAGATTATTGTGAAGCTGACATTTGCAAGATAAAACCTACAGCCGTTGTGGTGTGTGTAGTTGTGTGTAATTCTGTTTGGAAACTACTCTCCCTACGTACGGAGTATAAAATAACAAGACAGTGTAGTGATGTGCTGCAGTAAACAATCTATTTCCTGTGTTGCCAAATGCCAAATATCACACAAGCATTGCAGCTCTATCCGTAATGGTCCTGTCATGGTCCATGGTGGAACTTTTCCATAATGGAGACCTACTATATGTGTGGAAGCCAAAAACACATTACGTCAACAGGCAGATGAACAATGTTACAGATTCCTCGTTTGAGCTGAGGGGTGAAAGAAAGTCTGTGTGGATGAGTGTGTGATGGTGGGAATGAGCTCCAGACCTTTTCCGTATGTTGACAAAGAGAACTTAAAGTTTAACTGTGCTCTAGCTTGAAAGCGACATGTTTCTGTAGAGCAGCGTGATGATAATTAGAATACCTTTCACCAAGGCCTGGCCTCGTGTTTAAAATGTGTATTAATTTCCCCTCAAAGGTGTCTTTCTAGCCAAATCTGTTGATTGTATCGTTGTCGTTGGCAGCAATTGAACTGCACAACACAAAGGATTGCTGGGAAACAGCAGATTTAATAAAATGGCAGTGGAGTACACTTGCAGTGTTCTTTTTTGTTGAATAATACCAATAAAATGCTCAGAGGGTGTTTTAAAATGTTTTGCTTGATTGTAATTCTACTTCTTAACGAGTAATAGTCTGTATTTGAAAAAGTTTTGTGCATGTTCAAAAGGTTATTTTTCAGTTTTAACCCCGACTTTTATTCCACAGATCCTCGACAACTGGAAATACCACAAATCAAAGGTGGCCTCCTATTGGCTAGTGAAGCTGGACTCTACCAAACAACGGAAGGTGAGTCTGCAATCAGACTGCAAGATATCTGAGCCAGTTTATCTCTGACCTGAGGTCTCCAGGTATTATGTAACTATCGATGTTCAGGAGAAAATCTGTCTGAAATGTTCAATTACTGAACTGCTTTAAGATACGTTTAGGGCCACCTGATTATTTCAAACCTGTTTGATATTTGCAAGGATCTGGATTAAAGGTCACTGCTTCCCAAGCAGACTAGATTATAAACCCAACAGACAATGAGAGACAAATCAACAAAGAATTCTTTTTTTTTTTATAAAACACACAAAGGTGTGGCCCATTGCTTTGAAGGAAATCTGTGGCCTTGAACTGCAGAGATCAACATGTCCTAATAGAAAACAGTTGGGAAGATCAGGCAGGCATCCATGTGTGTTTGAGTCAAGAAACCTGACCTTCGTCTTGTCACCAACACTTTATTGTTAAAAGAACAATAACAGTGACAATAATGCTTTATTTTTGGATGTGTTCATTCTAAAAGTCTTAAGAAAAGGACATTTATCTTTTGATACCTGTCTAAATTGCCTGCCTTTGCCCTCACTGCTACACAGTCACCCTGTATAGAATGGACATTGTTAAAACCAGTGACACCACTTCTGCCTGTTCTTATGAAGGCTTTTGCACAACTTTTAAAACAGAAAAAGAATCCCCAAATCAAACATCAAAGCAAAAGTACAAAAATAAAGTCAAGTATGAAGATCATTATCATGTCAGACAGTGAGAGGTAGAGAAATAAAATAGGATGTAAACAAAACAGAAGAAGGGACAAGACGTGAAATGGCATCCAGTAGGCGTGTCAGTAATGATGTGATCTCTCAGCCGCTGCTTTCTGCTCAACTGTGCTCGGCTGTGTTGTGGGCTGTGGCGGTGCGAGCTGATGTTTTATTTGGAGTGGAGCAGCCTAATGAGCAGCAGGCAGAGGTCAGGAATGTAGCGCCCACCGCTCTGCCATCTGATTGCCATACCAAAACATATCTGTGTGTGTGTTTACTCATCTTTCAGTTTGTCTGAGTGTGTATGCCTGTCTCACTCGCCTCATATTGCTGTAGGGAAATCTTGCCTCTTCGCATTGCAAACACATATGAGCATGCGCACGCGCGCGCGCGCACACACACACACACACACATACACACAGTCAGACGGGCACGTCAGTAATGAGGAGCGAAGAATCAAAGTCAAAAGGGCCACAGCACTGCACTCTGAGCGGGGTGAAAAGAGGTGGGGAGGGGTGGGGAAACAAAGAGGGGAAGATGGAAGGCTGGCGCAGGTGTCCTCAGACCGCCTGGGAACTTCTGACACCTTCTCTCCAAGACTGACGTTGATGCAGCAATTAGTCCTCTCCCATGCTCTCCACTGTCTGCCCTAGCACTTTTTGTCCTGCCTCTACCACAGCCACACACACACACAAACAAACTACACATGTCTATGCATGCTTTAACATGAATGCAGAGATAAACATACTCAAATCCTCACTATATGTGTGTGTGTGTGTGTGTGTAAGGTCTGATTAAAATATTTAAGGACGTGTTTGTGCACATACTGCACGTGTTAGTGTTCTTGTGTGTGTGTGTGTGTGTGTGTGTGTCTGTTTATTCATAAATGCAAGCTTGCCCTCTGTTACTGAGTGAATGCATTAGCCTCTGTGATTGCTAATTTTATGGTAAGATAAAAAAAAAAGAAAAGAAATCTTACAGTTGGAACAAATGCCAACTCACGCATATCAATTAGAAATGCTGTCACCTTTTGTCTCGCAGCATTAAAATCATCAATTATCACGTGCTTGATTTAAACCTTTGTTGCTCTCTTTTCTCCCCATCTCCCTCTCACTTCTTGTCACTCAGGTGTTGGACATTGTACGTACGAATGTACGCTCAGCGCTGCAGCGGATCTGGAGGGAGCCGGACGTAGACAGTCTCCACCTCTACCGGCTCTTTAACCGTGTCTTCAACCGGCTGCTCTGGAGTCATGGCCAGGGCCTGTGGAACTGCTTCTCTAACACTGGGTAGGCTAGTCTGGGCAAGGCTGTGAGGCGGGTTAGGATGAGGATGTAAGAGTTGGGGTGTGAGTGAAACAAACTTGTTGTCAGGAAGCATTGTTTGACCACAAAAGTGGGGTGAAAATCGAAAATCCTGCCATCATGGAGAGAGGCAATGCGTGATGGATTGTACAAATGGGCACACTTTCGGACAGTCTCTCCCTCAAAGGCATTCATGGTGTTGCACTCGGTTGTAAAAACAAAAAAGTGACAGAAGTAGCTGTGTGAAGAGTGAAAGAGAGCTTGAAAGCGAAGTTCAACCCCAGGTTTCTCACATCCACACACCTGGCTACTATGTGTGAGGTGGGAGAGATTGTCAGATCGTCGGTTTCAGAAAGTTACAAAAATTGTCGGATGCAGCCCAATCCTGTCGTCAGAAAGGTGTAGGGCCATGAAACGTCAAATCAAATTCGAAAAAACAAAACAAATGAAAGATTCGTCTAAGTGAATAAAAACAACCTTAATGCATATAATGTAAGTTTGAGATTGAAAATGTTTTTTTAATCAACACAGACAAGTGATCACACTTCAAACCAATTACCAGTCTATTCATTGCATAACGCCACTCTTTCATCTCCATAACGGAAAGTTTACGCTCTGCGCAATCTCCCCGTGTCCCCCCTGCCCTCTGTTCATCAATATATCAGTTTCAGTGACAGCACGGACAATTTGCCATTTTTCTTCAGTATGACTGGGGAAGCAACAGCAGCCGAATGACAGAGAATGAGTGACAGACCAACCAGACCCCGCTGCACTTTCCTGAAACCTCTTGGGGATTAAAGAAACATGTTACTCAGTGGAGACAGGGTGCAAATTAAGGTCACAAATCTGGGCTGTTAATCAGGGCTTTTTCACAACTTGAAAAAGAGAGGGGAGCGATGGAAGCAGAAAGAAGGTGAATGGAGGCCTCTTAGATCTTTTACTTTGGTTTGTTATCAGATACTTTGAAGTTATTTATGTATTTTCCTACTTTTTTGATGTGACAGAAAGTGGCTTCCTACAAGATGACTCACTGCAGTGACAGCCCACTTGATCATGTCCCTATAGAAACCCCAAAACAGCAGACTAGACACACACACACACACACACACACACACACACACACACTCCTACTGATTCCCATCAGTGGTTTGTATTGGTTTCCTAAACACATTTAGTTTTCCTCAAAGGCGCACACAAACGGCAAGACATCTTCAGATGCATGAGGTTGGTTCCCACACATTTATTTCGTCACACATTAGCACCCTCAACCAGAGCCACACATGCGGCAAAACACATATATACAACCCGGGCATGCAGACAGCAGCTGTGCCGGTAGCTATTTATCTAATCTGTGATAAAGGTGTGACCTTTTTGCGATTCCTCCTCTCCATATTCTTTACAGTTCAGTTGTTCAGTGGCCGTGTTTCCCCCGACGCAGAGGGCTCAGAGGGTGTAACTGAAGTTGCTGCCCACAGCTCTCCGTTTCCCCCCTCCCATACCTCCTTGGCAGTCGTACTTGAGGGAGGGCGAGGAAGGGTGATAGAGATGAAGGGGACGATAAGCGGAAGGAGAGACAGGGGAGGAAAAAGAGGAGAGAAGATTGAAAATGAGACAGTTAAAAACCGGTACAGAAAAGACAGTGTGGAGGGGTAGAGGCCTGGGAGGATTAGCTTAGACTAGCCTCAGCTACCCCCAGCACACGGCGCCCCATGACGCTTTTGTCTGATCGCAGCCTGCTCTCGATGATCCAGCTAGCTTGCTGGCCTATCGTCCGGCCCCTCCCTACAACAGGCCATGGCCCAAACATGGATCAACCCTACAGGGAACCCTGATGTCACGTGGTGACTGCGAATCGGTGCCCCCCACCCCTCCACCCCCTCCGTCTCTTGTTTGATATTTTATCTAGGGGACTTAACAACAATCAAATGGCCTTGCAGCTATTGTGGGTGATGAATTCAACAGGCTTTGAAAACGACTTAGAGGAAGAGAATGGAAACGCACACAGTTTTGAACCCTTTCAGAGGAAGCACCCCCACACACACACACACACACACACACACACACCTCCTAAGAAGTGAAAGGGGGTAGACATCAAACGTACCCCCTGGAGTTGTGTGTCTCAGTTGTTGAAGCTCTCTCACAGTCAGGGGTATGTCCGGGGTTGTAAAGGGGGTTAACTGTACTTGGATTTGTTTCATCCCTCCCCCTCCTGTCTGTGTTCCTTCATGTCTGCATGTATGCAAAAGTATTTGCACACATGTGCAGTAAAGGCCACACATTAGAGAACAGATCTCCGCCTGTGCCTGCATCATATATACACGTGCATATATAGAGTACATCCACTGTACAATGTATATTTGCTTTATAACTGCCAACTCAATTTCACTATGCGTGTTTGCGTGCCTTCTCGCTTGCTCTCCAGTTCATCGTGGGAGGCCATCTTCAGCAAGAGCAGCGAGGTGGTGTCACCCCAGGAGCTGCAGTGCTGCCGCCGGCTGGTCCAGCTGTGCCGAGACTGCCTGTTGGTCGTCTACAAGTTTGTCTCAGAGTCCCGCGGCTCTTTGACCGGACTCAGCCCCGAATGGGACGACACCAGGTGAGAAGGACACCCAACCCTTTGATGTCTTCCCACTGAGCTCTTTGTTTTTAAAAGATTCTTATAGCATTCCTGCTGCAATAGATAGTTCATTTTACAGTAGGGTGGCTGGATAAGATTCAAGGATACGATGGGATTCAAGAGTTTACTGGCAGGTCCCGGCTTTATGCTGTACTCGAGGGCAAACTGTTGAGCCCTTCTTCAGTTTTATATATGGTGAGAACAATATCAAAACACTAAGAAACAGCACAACATACATTACATATCAGGGGCGGGAAAATAAACCCACCAGGATACTGAACCTGCTTGAAGATTAATAGGAGGCATCCTTGGTGTTTGGAGAATTTATCTGGTGTCTTCCTCTGATTGATATTTAGGTCCTGATGGAAACTGGTAAAAGCAGAGTTTGTTAAAGCAGCATGTACCACAAAGAGGCCTAGTGATAAACGTATCGCCTGTTCAAACTCCCTTTAGCAAAAAAGGAAACTAAATTGATTAAAAAGATGATTAAACACACTTCGACATACAGACAAGAAAACTTTCAAAAATTTCAACAGCTATCATCATTAAACCTCTCTCAGGAAACACTTCCTCTCCCTCCTCCCTGGAGCCTTAGAGCCATTATCTTCATCACATAACCCCAATAAAGCAAACAAACAAAAAAAAAAAAATACCCTGCCTCATTCTATTTTTAAGGTTGATCCCCGCAGGAGACAGCTCAGGTTTGGAGCGAGCGAACTTTTAAAGCACATATGCTTTCGGCTGGCAGACAGGGAGGGAGGAGGGTGGGGAGCGGGAGAGAAGGAGCGTGCTGTTAACAGGAAATAATGGCCCACAGATTAGCGCTCAGGTTAGCCCGGGGCCCCCCGAGGCCTGCTTAATTCAATTAGAGCCCAGATGAGCCTGTGTAGCAAATGACCTTACGATAGAGAGAGCTCCTTTTTTTCCCGGGGCCTCGCTTTACATGATTCATAACTCTTGCGCACATTTTAACAGGCTATCACTTTGCACCTACAGTATGAAAAAAAAAGAAGTAGTGGGGGTTTGTGTACAGTTGTAGAGCTTCGTTATCTTTTGACTAATCTGACGTTCTTGCTTATTGATTGTTTTATCTTCACCATATTTGTTTAGAGGATAGATTCAAGTATATACATTTATCATTGGACTGTGAGGATTTAAAGATATAACTGTCATAGGATTTAATGAGTAAAATGCACCAAATGATGCACTGGTGCTTCCATACTTTTGCAGTAGGTATCCTTGAGAGTCCATTTAAGCATGCATTGGTCTGTCTCTCCTGATTTCTCCTGTGTCTATATATGTCTGTGTAAAAAAGCTTACCATTTGCTGCTGGACCAGCCTCTACCCATGGCTCCACCCCTGCTGCTGTCGCTGCCGCTTCTTCTTCCTCCTCTTCCTCCGTCTCTTCGCCCCTCGACGCAGGTCTCTGCTTGGTTTAGTTCTGCTAAACCCCCCCATCTTTCAGCACCGTCCCTGGTCCCTGCTTTCTGCTGTTCCCACCACCTCACAGCTCTAGGCGTGGTCCCACCTGCCCAATGGCGGTTGCGTGGGCTGCACAACCAACAGTCTAGCATGGTCTCCTCTCCTTTCCTTCACCGATATTCAAATAAGTAATGTTTGGATTGACTTAAACAGCCTGAGAAAGGGTTATGTTTCAAAGGGGTTGTAGCTCAAAACTTTAAACAATATATTGGAAAGAAGGAGGTAGGAGAAGGAAGCATATTAGGACTGTTTGGAGCACTGCTTGTCAACACCGCAACCATTCGACCAGCTTGCTGTATATCACCAGCCAATCACCCTGCTGCCACATGCTAACCTATGACTGTCACTCAACGCTTTTATCAAGAGACCCTCACCCCGAGTGCATTTTCAGTTCGAGCAGCCTCAGTGGGAACTGAGTGCCTCACCTATACCGCATCAGTGCCATGATCAACCTAAGCACCGTTCTCTTCTTGTCACAAGAAGACAAAAACATGGCTCGGCTTGCATCGTGTGCTTTGCACTTTCACAACACAAACAGTTCACATCACTCCATCAGGCATGCAGGGAACTGTTGCAACCCGCCTCCACTCCAGATAACTCCGAAGCAATTAGGATTATTTTCTCATTGATGCGTAAGCTTTATATGACAGAGTAAAGTGTGTGTGTGTGTGTGTGTGTATATGAGAGTGTGTGCGTGTGCATGTCATGTGACTGTTACACAACGATCACCCGCCAGCTAACCTCGCTGTGTCCACATCATGGATGTATTATAAAAACTGGATCCCGGACCCAAAGATGCCGCCTACTCAGTCCGATGAGAATTGCTCGCCTGGCGCATACGCCGAAAACTTTTCTAGCTTCCGGGTTTACTCAACATGCGCAGTGGTGTTTCCCCCCCGCTGGCCCTGCCCGCGAGTTCCCGCTCGGCTCTTTTACAATGATGGCGTATCGGGAAAATCCTTTTTGGGTCGCAGGGGACATTTTTGCTGCAATGCCACAAGGTGGAAAAAAATTGGAAGCAAGGCTGAGCGGCGGCACCGCATCCAGTTCTTATCATACATCCATTTGTCCCCAGTCTTTTACATTAGAATTGTTTTAGTAAGGATGAGTACTGAAAAAAGAAAAGTGAACCTGTCCATTAATGAAAACATTTAAATAATTTAATAATAAAAATGTATTTGGTTTATTTTATCAAGTCAAAATAACAAATGTAGAACTAAACTAAAAACATTAGAGAAATATTGAGCGAAGCATTTATTCCTAGTATATGCATTGTTTTAATCCAAAGATAAAAACTAAGAAATGTGAAATATCCTAATGCACCAGCTAGTGACTGGCCATGAATAAGAACACAACCGTTCTTGACACCTGTACAATATACAATGTATGACATTTCTCAAAGGCTGAAGAGGACAGACATGTTACTGAGAATGACACAGAGACTGAAGAATTCTATAAATCAAGTTTCACCATTTCCATTCAGCTTTTTCAGTTCAATATGTAATCACACACAAAGAATGCTTGCCTGGAAGGCCAGTTTGGCAAAACCTCCACAGCCAGGCTACTTAAACAATTTCACACATTGACATCAAAGATCATATATTTGGCTCCTTTGAATTAAACATCTCCACACTGTCTCTTGTGCATGTACGCATACACTCGCAGAGCTCTTGGCAGCCTTTAACACACATCAAAGTGGGTCTGTTAGCCGGGGTCTTTGGGGTCTCCATTGTTGACCACACCTGCCGGCTCTTGTTCAAGCATCCTTCCTCCATGGAGTGCACTGATCAGGTGTGTCAACAGCCCCGTGGGTCTTAGAAAAGTCCTTCAGTCTGTGTGGGCAGATGAGAGGAAGTAGCCAAATAGCTTCTCTAATGACTTTCTTGTTAAGCCTGGAATTACTGTCACTACCCAAAGACAATTTTCCCATGATGACAAAAGTTTCAGATTCTATTAACTTTCATCTGTCTGAAAAGTGTGGCAGTAATTAGGGTTAATTGGGGTGTTGAGCTGAGTGTGGGCTGCAGATAACCTTCAAGCCTCTTTGTACCTCTTGGTTTATGATTGCGTCAGCTATCGTGGCAGTCTCCCCCTCCATCCTTAATCATGGTATTTCGTTTTGTCCGGCCTCCCTTTAAATTCACTGTGGCAGTTGCATCTAGATGTAGGAGTAGCATGGAAAGCCTGTCAGTAGTCCACAGTGGTAGATTGTAGCTTTCCACGTGAGGAACCGAGCAGGAGAGTATCTTCCTGTCAACTGATGGATTGAAGCAAAGCACAAGTGCATGAGCAAGCCTCCCCCCTGGCTTTCAAACATGCACGCTGTTGCTAAGACCTTCTTCATGATCAAAAGGAGGACGAACCTGGAAGATGCCGAATGAGGGTCCAATTAAATATAGCCTGCAGAGACAGCGGCCGCTTGGACGTGAGAAGCCCCCCTACTCCACCCCTTGCCACTACCACCACCACAGTGATTCTTTCTGCGAGCAAAATATTCTCAAAGTGAATAGCAGAGGATCTCTGAAGAACACACACAGCCCCCAATGAATGTTCAATATTTGATTTTCTTTCCTTTTTTCCCCGTTTCCATGCCCGGGCTTGGGGTTTTCAGTGAAAACCTTATGGAAATGGAGAGGAGAAAGGAGAAATCACACCGCAAATCCATGAACAGAATCCCAATGGATGTACGGTGAATCTCATAAAAGAGGCCGATGGAATAAGGTGCCAAGCAGGGGGAAGAGAAACATAAGTAATGTAGAAGGAATGAATCCAAGGGTGACACAAAAGCACGGTATGAAAATCAATAAATGTCCCTTTCAAGACTATACTTTGAGCTACCTAACAGAAGTAAATGTGAGAGGCTTAAAGCAAAGCCTATCGTGTCCTCCTGTTCTCTGGGGTTTGAGTGGAGGAGTTTAAGAAGAAGTGCAGGAGCCTCGTTCACCAAGTCCAGTCAGAGCCGAAGAAGATGTGCTGGAGGGATACCTACGGCCCACTTGAAGCTGTTTCAAGGACACTCTCGATCGGACTAAATGAAGTTAATTTGAATCCGTCCTAACTCTCCTGGGGTCTGGGACTGTGTTGAAATGGACGCCCTCAGCGACATGGACCTTTTTTTTTCCTTTTTTCTTCTTCTTCTTCTTTCCGGTCGACTTTAGATGAAGCCGCGACGCTAATTTGTCCAAGAGCTATTTCACAAGGAGAGAGAGCTGTCAGAGAAAAAGTATGCTATCTCCAGCTTAAAAGAAGATATTATTTCTTCACTCTGTAATCCTCAGCCCCAGTGGCTCCCTTTTGATTAGATTGTCACATCTTAAACACTTCCACAGGGACTATTTCTTTTGACCATTGTACTCGTTTAACTAAACGAGTATCAGATGTATTTTTTTATTAACTAAAGATCCTTGCTGCGGATGTGGCAACAAGGTCACATAATGTATAATATCCCAATATGACAAGTGTACTGCAAAAGCCCATAAATGTAAGTCATTCTTCCAACTGATCAGTCTGGAAGAATTCAAACTTCCCCTGTCTCATGTCTTCTGAACAGTACCCCGGCATTTGCATAACCTTCAGTTAACCTTGTCCAGGAATTTGATCATCTCATCTGACATTGCTCTGACAACCATATCTGACATTTCCAGTAACTAAGGAAGATGGGAGCAGGGTTCAGCCCCTCCTGACTCTATCTCAACCTGACGCTGGTCTCATTCTCAGGTACTGGAACGCTGTTAGCAGGAGCTGCCTCACTGCTCTGTCTCGGTGGAAGGTGTCATAGAAAAGTCTTAGAAAGGTACTGACGTCTATGCCTCGGAATGATAGGTGAGGATTTTCTGTTCATGATACCAAAAATGTAAGGGTCAAAGTTGAAAAAAAAAAAATCAGTTGAAACAAAAGAGATCTGCTTCTGTCAGTATAAGGCCCATAATTTATTACTCTATTCTAACCTAGATACATAAATACTGCATATATGTATATGCATCATCTGTATGGCATTTTAGATTTGGTACACATTAATGGATTTGTCATTTGAGAGAAAATGATTCACTATCTATTTTGTCAATTGGATCATTTTTTGTTTTTAGCTGCTCAAATATGAGGATTTGAGGCTTTTCTTCATCATGAATGATAGTAAACAAAATATATTTGGGTTTTGGACTTTTGGTCAGACAAAATAAGTAATTTGGACCTTGGCCTGTTGGGAACAGACATTTTCCACTATTTTCTGGCATTTTATACAAGTGATTAATTGATAAAAACAAAAACAGCATATTAATCGATAATAAAAATATCATCACTTGCAAACCTACACAAAATAACCCACAACATACGGATCTCACAATTTAAGCCTCCAAGTTTTTAATTCTTTTATTTTTTTCTCGTTTTCAAGGGGAGGGTGATGTCATAATATCTTGAAATCGCCAGGCCATTATTAAAGTTGAAATGTGCAAATGGACATGGCCATAATATGGTAGAATCAATACACGAAAAGTCGGCAATATGTGGTCCTCATGCCGAGCACTAATGCGCCCTGACCTCTAAATAGTGACCTTTGCATATCTAATCCTCTCATTATGTTCATCCTTCCCCCTAATCCCTCCGTCCCTTGCTCTTGTCCGTCTGTCCAGGTATCTGCTGCCAGTGACCTCCCAGTTCATCATGAAGTGGCCTTCGTCCAGCTTTGGCCGCATCTCCTCGGCAATGCCACGCTCACGCAGCCTTTTCGCCGCCAGGATGGGCCACTTCTGAGGTCGCCGTGCCAACCCTGGCTTCTGACACCTCGCCTTTTGACCTCAACACCTCCCTCCCCTGACTCGCAGCAAGTCTGGTATGGATCAGAATTTCGGGCAGCTCTGGGCTCCGGATGGAGCCTCAACCTTGGCCAAATCCCTCTGTGGAAGACTAACAAAGAAAGGCCGGGTGATATGGGATCGCTAAAGGGCCTTGTTCAGTTTAGATTAGTTTGGACCTGCCCAGACCAGCAGTCCACCGGTACTCTTGATCCCTACCTTCAGCCCCAGTAACACCAGACAATGGGTTTACACCTCCTTTCTCATTGTAATTGCTGTATCATACCTACTCACTGTACAGTTACAAGTCATGGTACTGTAAAAGGAAAGAATAACAAATACTAAACAATGCAAGGATTATTTATTTATGTACTTAATTATTTTATAAGGTATTCCATGAATGCAGTGAATGCTGACGCAGAATGCAGATATGGAATGATATCAGCAAAGCTATCCCTTGTTTGAGAAAGTGGATGTAAAAAAACAAACAAAAAAAGCTTTTTGCTGGCTGAAATCTGTTATTTTCTTTCTGAATTAATTTATTTCATAACTTATATCAGAGGCTTTATGTTTACAGATGTTTTAACAGTCACTTTATGTTCTACAGACGAGAGGTGGTGCCCAGAGAACTCAAAGTGTTTAACTTTTGAATGCTAATGCTTCATGTTTTTACCTGTGTGATATTAAGTGCAGCACTATTAAACAACACTATGTTTAGTATGTCAGCGTAGTAATGCCAAGCCTCTTAGAGATCGAGCCGACTTTGACGCCACAGCGGAAAGAGCCAAACTTGAGTCTCAGTGAGCACCAAGATCCTAATATGCACTTTGCAGTTTGTCACAGAACGAGAAAGTGGGTGCACATTACCGTAGTGTTTGCATGCTTAGATTTTAGTCCCATGCCCAGATCGTAGTGGCTAGACAGAGGAGCTGCGTTCGGAATATACTTAGGGTTAGGGTTAGTTTGGGGTTTTGTGTTGTCATTAATTATTGTGTCTTTGTATCGGCTGCAAAGTGAAGAAGACACTTCACTTGTAGATTTGTCGTCTTGAGTACGGATGTGTTTTAGGATAATAAGGACGCGTCGCATCGCTTAGAGATTGTGCAGCATGTTGAATGACTCGGCTCGTCAGCCCAAATGCACTGTTTTGCAACCGGGGTTTTTTGCCTGGGACGAGCAGGTGCAGCCCCCCCCCCCCCCCACAGCACTGTAGGTACAAGTGCCAGGGATGTCACGGATGTGCCAATAATAAGCACATCTACTTCATGTGTTAAGTTGGGTTTTATTTAAGGTTAATATGTCATGAAGCTACTGTAGGACCTCAGTTAAATACAGTAATAAATGTTGATAGGGTGAAAGGCAGTGTTGTATGTTTAGTAGTTTACTTGGCTCTGTGTACTACGCAATGAGATGATGCATTGATCATTAAAGATGGTAGTCTGTCAGCAGACTGTACATTTGTGCATTTTATAACATGAAATCTGCTCAAATTAAATTCTCCCCAAACACTGAACATCAATTCACAATGCCAAATATTTTTATTTTGCCTGATTTTGTGTTATTTAAGAGTAGTACTTTTTCATTGGAGGTATGAGATTTTTAATTTTACATAGCAATAAAATGTTTAAACAAACACATTTTCTCTTTTTGTCATTTGTTTTCTAAAAAGGGAAAAAACAAGTGGTCCACGACCTCATCTTTAAACTGATCAATTTGTTGCAGATCGCTGTCCGTTTACCTTCTGAACGCACGAATAAGCCTCAGCTTTGAAAAAGAAAATTACAGAAAGAGAGACAAAAAAAATGACTAGATGTTTGATAGTAGAGACAGGATAGTGAGAGAGAGACGAGTGTGACGTGACAACAAAGGCTGTTGTGGTTATATAAGAACCTGCCAGGACATTGTTTAAATATTAACAGATTTTATTAAGATTGTATTGTTTTTGGGTGCATAACAGGTAATGATGCAGCACAGACTGAGCCAAGCTCAATGTGCATTGAAAAAAGTCTATAATAGATTATTAACTTATAGAATTATTATTTTTTGCTGAGATATATCTTTATTTTTTTTGCAGGCGAGTAGCAAATGTTCTGAGGCCTGTTACTGGTCCAGAGGTTGGGAACCTCGTATCTAATTTCTTGCCCCCCCCCCAAAAAAACGCAGATAATTACAATTCAGCAAGTATCTCCTCAATTTTTTCATATTATTTTTAACAGTTAATCACCTGAGATAGTATCAATGGAAGAAGGAGCAGTGAAACAAATACATAGGTAGAATAAAGCTGAACTAAATATAAACTTAACTATAAAACTATAAACTAAATTATATTCTGTGGAACTCTATAATGGGTTTCAAAACTTCCTGTCCAGCGGATATTCATTACTTGAGTAGCTCTCGGGCCATGTGGGCCAGCCTCTGAGTGATATCACATTTCACACCCGAGGCCCCTGAGGACAGGTGACACTCCTGAACCGTCACTCGTCTCAGAAATGAGTGTGTGTAGCCCTTTCTTGTTCCATCTTGACCTGAAAGCTGCCCCGCGTGTGTGTGTGTGCGCGCGTGCATGCGTACACGTGTGTGTTTGCACGCAACTCCTACACTCAAGAAGAACAAAGTGAGTTTTATTTAGACCTGTAACAGCAGCATGGCGTCCAGGTTCTTGTGACCTTTCCACCCCTCCTTCCTCCCTCCATCCCTCTCTCCCTCCCTCTTTCTGTCAGCAGAAGAGGTGCAGGGCGTGACCTTGAGGCTCTCCGGCCTCGGCCGCGGCAGAGCAGCGGCTGACAGTCTGGCGCTGCGACCCCGGCGCGCTGTCCAAAAATATCTCCCCCAGCAGCGGGGCTGCGCTGTTCTGTCCTGACCTATCCACTCGTCACTCTCCTCGGTCCCCGTCCCTCCAATAGCTCTATCCCTTTCTCCCCTACCTGTGCGTGGTCCAGGCAGCTTTGCAGCAAGTGTCCAGCCTTTTTTTTTTTTTCTTTAAACCAACACCCAGATGACCCAGTTTCAGGGCTCTGAACCGACCGGCTTGGAGAGTAAAAAAGCGACTGGGAGCTGTGTGAGAGGTGGATGGTTCAGATGAGATAAGGAAGCAGACAAACCCAGATGGCCGAGCTTCAAAAATCTGCTTTTTTTTTGTTGCTGTTAATCCACTATTTCAAATAACAGAGGGAAAAGAGCAGTGTGATTTGTTCTGTAATTATGCCTGAGTGAGGTGTCCAGAGGCACGGCTGCCCTCCTTTTTCCTTTCTAGTGAAGCTTTAAAAGTGGAGCCTGTAGTGGTCTGTGTGCTTTCAAATGACAAAAGTGACCTTTCTTATCAGACAAATACTGCCTGTGTATGAAATGCTGTGTGTGTGTGTGGGTGTGTGCAGATTATGCATCTCTCCTACCCACTGTGTGTGTCATGGCAGCATACACTGTAGCGTATGTACGTGTGTAGCGTGTTCACATATGTTCACTGATGTGTTTTATTCGTTTTTCGGGCCTCGCGCCTCGCCTCTGCGTCCTGACATTTGTGAGTTTGTGTGTTTTATGTGTATTCTCAAAAGGGACGCATTCAATGACACTCGCTGCAATACATTATCTGTGGTGCCTGGTTTACAACATCTTTGCTCTCAGCAGGGGTCCTGCCTGTAACTGACACATAAACCAACAGATGAACACACGGAGGAGCCCGGATGGTCTTCACTCAGCTTGTCCCAGCGGCTCCGGTTATTTACCGAACACACATTTCGATTTCTCCGCAATACATTTGCATTTTTCTGAGCAAAGTCTTCAACTAAAATATATTCTTGCTAATGAGTGAACATTTCAGGCAGGGTGTAAAATGCAAAACATAATTAGGGGATAAAGTTTATTCAAATGATGTGTTTTTCTTACCAGTGATGTAGGCTTGAATTTAGACCAGTGTCGAAATGATAATATGCTAATTCGTTAGTAGATCATCATTATATTCATCTTTTTAAAATTGAAAAGTGTTTAGTCACTTATCAGGCAAAAATGACCAACATTATCTAGTTTCAGCTTTTCAAATATGAGGATGTGCTGCTTTTATTTGGGTGTGAATATGTTTGAGTGTTGGTGTTTTGTTTGGTGGGTGCTGGTGAGTGCACATGGAGGGGTGGATCACTATGGAGGGGTACCATGCTTTTATAACGTTTGAGAACCACTGTGATTCCTGCCCTAATTTGGACATTCCTGCGTAATTTGCCCTCTGACATGAAGTGATTAGTTTGACAGAATGTGTATCTGCAACTATTTTAATAATCAATTAGGCGGTTGTCTTTCGGTCAAATACACAAAATATTTGCTGGTTCCAGCATCTCAAATTTGAAGCTTTTTTATGTCGTATATGGGCGCAAACTCAATATATTTGGCCTTTGGACTGTTTGTCCGACCAAACAAGACAATATGATGAATATGATGACAATTGAATATGCCACCCTCAACTTTGGGAAAAAGTTAGAAAGCATGTTTCAATATTATCTGACATTTTATAGACCCAACGATGAATCGAGCAAATAATCAGCGGATTAATGGAAATAACTGTTTGTTATTAATATGAATGTTTCTATTCTAAATACATATGAGAAAGACTAAAGACTAGTTGAAGATGTCTTTGCAAGATTTGAATAACTTATTTTATTATGTTTGTGGTATAAACGTACAAGTATGATTAAAACAGACAAGGTGCAGGTGAAAAAGTGCATATTTTCCTGGTGAAACATGTTGTGATCCATACCTACATCGGTATATGATGTGTATGACTTAATTTTGAGCTTTGGACACACACACACACACACACACACACACACACACACACACACACACACACACACACACACACACACACACACACACACACACACACACACACACACACACACACACACACACACAC
>JAVQJD010080530.1:0-13801 GCA_036023655.1 Nannoperca australis | reverse complement strand
CTCTCTCTCTCTCTCTCTCTCTCTCTCTCTCTCTCTCTCTCTCTCTCAGCCTTTACATCTTTCTCTCCATCTTGAGTGCTGTGCCTCACCCTAATTAGAAATTCCCCCTCCGACCAACTGAAATTGAATTGCCCATCATTTGCATAATGATAGCTCACCGGGCTGACGGCCGATTTACCGTGAGATGAAATGTAGCAATCACTTAAGAGAGTGACCATGAGGGAGTGTGGGTAAGGAGGGGTGCATGGGGAGAGAGGGGGAGAGAGAGAGAGCAATGCAGTGAGAATATTAGGGTGAAATGGGATCACAAAGATAGAGTGAGGTTAAAAAACACGGCGAGAAGGAAAAAGAGAAATCCGACAGGTATTTAGGTTATTGTCTCGTACAGTTATATCGCTGGAGGGAAGGCTGTGTCCTCAATGTGACGGCGATGGACACAACAAGGACACATAAGGACGCTTATGTAACACTGTTCCTCTTGTCAATGCAAGCACTTCTGTCTTTCAACTCTTATCATAGAGCATATTTCATACAGAGCTACTGTTCTGTCAGTGCTGCAGAAATCCTGTATTCCAAAAATCCTAAATTATACACTGTTCTTTACCTTCCTACTTTTTTATTATTCTCAATCTTCAGCTGCCTTCTCTCTAGGGTCATTAAACATTGTTTTTTAAGTGGCAGCCTATTCATTACAATGAAAAAAGGGAGTAGCACAACTGGGACATGGGTCACTCTTTTATTTTGCAGTAGCTCAGATTCAGAATGCAACTCAATCAACAACTTAACCAAAAGCCTGTGAAGCTAGGATAACAGCTGGCAGCCATTCAACTCTCCAGCTAGTTGGTGAAGAAATATTTACCACGTGGAACGAACAGCTCATAAGATATATGTGCTTTTAAATTTTCCAACTGATGGAAAATCAACTAACATTCCTCATTAGAAAATACATGATGAAAAGTAGATCATTAGGATACAGGGTTGTGTTTTGTTTTAGTCTTGCAACATGAATAAAATACATTCTTTTATTTAATTCCATTCAATTATTGAATGTCGGTGGCCTCTATTGTTGGTGTAAATGTTAAGCTGTTGTGCACTATTTTTAGCCTCTTGAGTAGATGTTTGGCTTGTACTGACTTTGTCCCTGCACGAGATCTGCATTTGGAACTCCTGAACCGCCCACAGTTTATAAGAAGTGGTCAACCTGTCAACTGTGTAGTTGTGAGTGAACACCCTATCAGTTCAGCAACTGCTACACCATGTACAAATGACTGTAATCGACGGTTTGATAATCATCTCGTTGTCTCGCCTCTTCTGGGGCATCGATCTCACATTCCACGAGGCCTGAAAATTTGATTTGCAAAAAATCCTGTAAAATCTTGTCACGGTGATGTCACGTAACTACGGGCAAATCTAATAATGCGGCGTGATGAGTGTGATGGGGCAAAATGACGGTGAAGAAGCACAGGGTTGAGGCTTGTGTGCACACAGCAGTCTAAAACTCAAACTGAGGCAAACTGTGGCAATGGGTATAGAGGTCATATTTATTTCTAATAGTCAGAGTTAAATGTTGGGCTATCAAGTTGGAAGCTCTGCCCTGAGTCTGATAAGGCCACTGTTTATTGTCTAACTTCCACTCTTTAACCTGAGGAACCTCAGACTCTCACACACGGTACTTTCCACTCCTTAGCCATTACCTCAACATGTGTGTGTGTGTGTGTGTGTGTGTGTGTGTGTGCATTTTACGTGAGAGAGTCCTCGTGTGTGTGTCTGATCTTTGGTTCCATCACAAGTCTTGACCTAATTAAAAAGTCATGTCGATGCTCAATAACTGACTGAAGTTATCAGAAAGCACACACAGAAGTGTGCACACACACACACACACACAGCTCAAATCATTTATTCAATTCTTCAATCTCTTCTTCCTCTGTCCATCTCTACATAAGTGATCAGTGATCACATGTCGCATGTTAAAGTCTGCTGGCCCAGACATGAGGGAGTTAAGTCCCTTATCTCTCTTCCCCAGAAGAAATTCCTAGTAGAGGCCTCGCTCTGCTGGTTTCCTGCCTTCTTGCCCAATGCCCTATTTTTACTCATCGGGGCTCTAGAATACCAGGGGCAGCTTTTTCCTTGTCACTAACATATTTCCTGCCATTCTCATTCTGACATTTCTTCTCGCCGCACGCTTCGCTCAAATCATTCCCCCTCTTCATGGGTCATAACCTTTTAGTCGGGGCCGTTCATATTCAAATGTACCTGCTGATGCCGGAGCCGCTGCGAGCTCACCCGTCATTCTGCTTGGCCTTTTTTTCGGTGTTCACAGGTTTTTAACATCTGCTTTCGCTAGGTGTCAATTCAAGATCTTTCTGAGGACTGCCAGAAACAATCAGGTCCACCCTGTGCTTTGCTGTAAGGCTGACTAACTGTAGTGCCACATGGCTCATCCAAAGAAACATTTAGTTTTTATTTATTTTTGGTAATTATACTTTTGACCAAATTAATAGAAAAGTCAAATTATACCCTACAAGATTGAAACATTAATTATTTTTATTATTATTATTATTATTATTATTATAAGAAGCATCCAGTAAAATACACTTGCGTCCAGCCCTAATGAGCTGACAACCTTTCGATGTTGTGTTTTGACAGCTGGAACCGTCACGCCAAAGCTACAAATCAAGACCTAGATTTTCTACTAGGTCTTGACTTTCCTGAAGCTTTTTATTACCAGCCTGAGTGACAAGGTGAACTCGAATGTACTGCTTCGCTCACAAGGCTCGGGAGTCCCTTGTACAGAATGTGCAGTTAGAGAATTCAAAGTAAGAGGCCTAAGGAGGCCTGAGGAGAAGAATGAATGGCAGTTTAATGAATGTCTGGGGAGACATGATATCACAGACTGGCTCTTTCAGAGCAGCTTTCATCCTATTCATACACCAACAGGGTCTAAATGCAGGTGGATCGATGCTGGTTAAAAACACTAATGGCACATAAAGGGAGCACACTTTGCTACTGTGTTTCTTTCTCGCCAAGGTCTGATCACTCCTAGACTATTAATGGAATGCAGCTTTTAGTTGAGAATTTTCAGTCAGCCACAGGTAAAAAAAATGGTTCATTGTCTAAATCTTTCAAGGCTATTTTTCTTACAAAATGGTGGCCATGACTTCGCTTCTCATTCATATTTGGAGTAATACATTTGCTGATATTCATTCTGATGAGTGGGATATCGTGAACACAAGACAGTGGACACCTGTGCTTGAATCACACTGTCTATTTTAACACTTTTCTTTTCTTTTTTGTTCCTTTACTGGGTACATTTATGAATATCAATATTATTTCCCAGTTGGAGGTACATGGTATTGAATAGTTGCCAAGCTGCTGGAGGGGAGACTGCTCAGCTGACTAAAAGAGCCATTCTCCATTTTATCTCTCAATCTGTGTGTGTGTGTGTGTGTGTGTGTGTGTGTGGTGTATGCACGTGCCTGAATGCCATCCTAGTGGTGTGTGTTTGTGCAAATGTGTGTTTCATTTTGACGAGGAGCAGAACGAGCTGGAGCTTGCTGCACTACTAGGCCATGTGAGAAAAAGTTCACGTGATGCAGGCAAATACAGCCGGTCTTCAGCAGGATGGAAAGACTGTAATCAAACCATAAATCAGAAATCACTGAACTGCCATACACCCACCCCCTCTCCTTCTCCCTCTCTCTCTCTCTCTCTTTTTACGACCCTCCTACTCTCTGCAGAGCTCTCTGTATAGCATGTTATGTTACATACAGGCATGCATTTACTGCTCTGGAAGAGGTGAATAGCAGATCAATGAAAAATACATTTCCCCCATAGCAAAGCTTTGCATCATGAGATACCTGAAACCATATAGTGAAGTAAAAATCGAATTATTTTATTTTAACAGATCAGTGAGCCTTTTCTATACGCTCTGTTTGAAAGCTTGTTTGTGCTGAATTTGTCTGCAGTGCGTATTAAAACAATTTCCATACGTTAAATAAACAACTCTGCAGTCCACAGCCACATGTTCATGTGTTTTTCCAACTTCCCACAAACACACGCAGTCCATATTTGTCTGGCCACGACTTTCATAGTGAGCCACCTGGGGTGCGGTAATATCAGGAGAACAGTGGGGTCATTGTAAAGGAGCTGTGTGATATCAAGGAGGGTGACCCATTTAGAGCCCAGCCACAGAGCTGACAAGCCTCTGTTATGTCTAGGACATCTGGAAGGCCGGAGGCGCTCACTCCACGATGTACTTCACATATGAGTCAATCCTTTCCAGAGAGAAAAAGACACCTGACATGGTCACGGATATTTCACACACTCACCTATAGGTCCTATTCGGGAGGTAAGGCTGTACAGTGATGCTGTTACTGGCGAGGATCTGTTACAGTGCACTGAGAAATCTGCAGGGGATTCAAACAATATCTAAAGCTGTTCTGGTCATCTTGCAGAGGTTTAAGACAGCTGGAACAACGGTGCAGCTCAGCGCTATCTGCTGCTCAGCGCTCTGCAAAGATCAAGTGATCAAGGGGAAAAGTTCTGTCTCATTATTCAAATGAGAATTACTTTTTCAGTACTTGATTCAATCTGGCGATGTTCAAAAGAGGCAGTGCATATCCTGCAACATTACTGTAGCAGGAGAAACTGACTGCTTGAAGTAGCAGTAAAGAAAAAACACAGAATTCAAAGACAAGAAATGTTACGATTCGTGCTTCATATACAATACTGTCCAGAACGGCTGAGCTTTGTCCAATGAAGCTGCAGTGTTGCGCATTATATAAACGAATACATGAATGTATAATGAGAGGCCAAAATGAGCCAAGGAAATCACACTGAACAAATCCCCCAGGGGAAAGGAAATTATTCAGAATAGATGAGGACACAATTCATAATTTTATTGGAAAGGGAACTTTTTTCTCTCTTTATTTAAAATCCATGCTTTAAATGTAAAACAAGAACTACCCTACATATACAGAGTGGCTTACTTTACGAAAATAAGGATTTTAAAGCCTCACTCAATCCAAAGTCTCATTTTCAGAATATGGCCTGAGGTAAGATTGCCAAAATTAGATATCAATGAAACACTAGGTAATCTCTGTAAACAGATATTTGCATATGATTGTATAATCTGTAAGCAAGGGACACTATTTTGGTATCGGAAGCGTTCTGGTTTCCGTTTGTAGTCCGTTTGTAGTCTGATTATTATTGACCAATCACATTTAAGTGGGCTTTGGTTGCATGCAGGTCAACAGAACAGAGGCAGAATACAATGGCCAAAATGCAAACTCGGATGATTTGGCTTTTTATCAATCTTGGATTAGCTTTTTATTAGCATTTTTTTAATGTATCTGCATTCAAATTGTTGTCAGACAATAGCCAGTGGGTTCTGAGATTAATAACCAGACTGTAAACAATGATAAAGTTGTTAACCATTAACCGGTATCTGGATATCCGCTAGCTACATCGGAAGCCCTAAAACATTGGCCGGTGCTAACAGAACCTAAATCGTCATCAGACGATAGTCGATAATTTTTAAGATTGAATACAAGCTAACCTAAATGTTTCAAATATAAGCATTTGTGCACCCCACAGCTGGCACAATGCAACAGCAAACACTCTGATGATCTAAAAGAAACCCACTGTCATTTCACTTTTTGTAGCCCAAACAATAATTCTGTATCATGAGGTAATTCATTTTTGTATGGAGAGGCAATTGGCTGCAAAGATTGAATCATCGGCCCTTTTTTCATTTTCCATGTAATTAAATCAGCTTCTGTAAGCTGGTACGCGATTTAGAGAAAATTAGCATTTTTAATCACAGTACATTACTTTAATAACTCAATAAATCTGTGGCAGCTGGAGCATCTGAAAATGTTGTCACAGCCACTTAGTTCTGCATTTGCAACTAATACAGGCTGATGGGAATCAGCCAAAGAGACAGAACAAAACGAGGGTTAGAGAAAGGAGAGAAGAGAAATCCAGCTGAGTGAGAGAGAGGATGAGAATCCAGGGAGATAGAAACAAAGGCATGGCAGGTGAGAAACAGGGGTTAACAGAACCTGGAAGAAAAGAAATATCACTGCAGACTTTGGCACAGAGAGGAGCTCAGCACTTGTCTCACCTCCTTCAGTTATTAACTGTTAATCCCCAATTAGCTCATTCGTCACCTCGGTGTCGTACATGAAACCTGCTTACCCCTTGTGCTGCTTTGTTGCTTGGGTAGCGATAGTAGTTGCCAAATACACTAAACAAGCCTGAATGACAACAGAAAATCTAATTTAATTGTAAAAGGGAGCTACAAAACCGAGCTACAAGATATACTGGAAATTAAAGCTGGTGTACCTGATCCCACAGCAGAAAGAGTGTGGTCTCTTTAAAGAGAAGCGAAAGGAAGAAATGTTATAGTAATGTGAGAAAAGATGGAAGCGTTTCTGAAAGGTCAAGCACTGGTTCATGGATTACCTCTCTGTATCTACATTTTTGCATATTTCTTTATAAAGTAGTAGAAGTAGAAGTACTGCTTCACTATTCAAGAGACACCTTTCTTGGTCCAAAGCACAATACCTTCACATCAATCCAGCAGGCTGTCCTCTCAAGAAACTGGACAGCACTGATCATTTGTTCAAACTGTTTAAAATGACCCATGCTTACATTTAGTGTTCAGCTTAACATGAGGTTAGAGGAGGACAGGATGGATGAATCGCATCTCTAGGGCTGCAAATAATGATTATTTGTATTATTTATTAACCTGTAGATTCATATGTATTGTGAAAAATGTTCATCACAAGTTCAAAAACTACTTTAAATTGCTTGTTTTCTCTAACCAACTGTCCCAAACCCAAAAAGATATTGAATTCACAATGATACACAACTGAGAAAATCAGCCAGTAGAAGAGAAGCAGGAACCAGTTAATGTTTGACAATTTTTAAATGTGGCTTAAACTGTTAGTCACTAATAGTTAGTATTCGTTACTATTAATCAAAACATGCCAGCTAATCAATCTAATAGACATTTCAGCTGTAGAATTTTTTTTTATATTAAGAAACTTCCCTTTCCCCTGAATTAACCAGAACTTAACGCTCGTTTTTGATGTCACTGACAAATAACCAACTTGGTTGTTTAGTTGTGAGAACTTGTTGAAAACTGCCACGTGATAACACTGTGGTAAGAACACTAATCTTTGATGTTGTAATGAAAATAACAGTGAGTGTGAACAGGTGCACAAATGAAAGTGAGACCTGCTGTCCTGTCAGCACATGCATGCCTGGGAAATACATCTCCGTCTTGGTTTGTGTGCATGCGTGTATGTGTTAATGCAATACATTTATTCTATTCTTTTCTTTCTTTTCTTTTCTTTGTTTTTTTCTGTAAGTTTGCGGAATCTCCTTCTCCTCCTTCTCTCTGTCAGATGTTTGTTTTCTAGCTCCTTGCACATTTACAGGGCATAAAATGTACATAATTTCACAGCTTAACAGTGCATCCCTAAGACCGGGTCCACACACACACACACACATACACACCAACGTTTACTCACATCGTATCTGGCAAGGCACACGCACGGTAGACATTTGCAGACATAAAATAATCCTTTGCCTTGTTGAGATGTGAGTTTACATTCGACATAAGCAAAAGGGGTTCATGAAAGCATTATGGCACACAATCAATGCCCTGAAGGTGTATTGGCCTGCGTCTGTGCCCATTCGCTCTATCTTTGCAGTCCCATTGAGGAGTCTGAGGAGCCTTGTTTCCACTGATACGCAGCTTTTTGATTCACTTAGCAGGCTTTGTCATGTGCATGTTGGATTAAGCCTCTGACTAAAAATCAAGCGTGAGCGCACACACATGCCTGCTACAGCACCCACAAACAGCCATTAGCACGATAGTGGTAGACACTACTAATTAGCTCATCATTTCAGCACCTCTCGCCATCGCTTCATGGATCTGATTTCAAAGTACACTTTCCAAAAGTGCCACGGTGTAATGATGGCGTTGCGGCTTTGGACATACAAGTGTATTTCCATGTGCTCTCTGGGGACAAGCGGCGACACACAGGACTTGTAATTTCCTCTATCGACTGTGTGCCTAACACTAAAATAGCACCCGAAGAGGCGAAGTTGATTTGACAGGACACGTACAAGGAAAAGCTATTATAACGCCATGCCAGGCTGATTTTGTAAGAACGGCTCGACTGGGCAGCTCGATCCATTTGCAGATCAGGCAACAACGGATCAGCGGCAGCTGGATTTTTTTTAATACTCCACAACAAACACACAACAGCCCGACAGCTCACATTTTATGGTTCTGAATTTATCTCCTGGTTCCTCTTTCTCTCTCTCTCTCTCTCTCTCTCTCTCTCTCTCTCTCTCTCTCGCTCCATTCCTCTCATAATACAATTGTTAGGGCTATTTCACACTGTGACTGGTCAGAAATTGCTGTTATTATTCAACCTTAAAATGCTTGAAAAGAAATCGTGAAGGTTCTCTTGAACAGTACAAAAAAAAAATCTCAAATATAAATCTGAGAGCATTTTTTTTCTTTTTTGTGGATCATACTGCCCTGATGTCATTCGATGAAGGGGAAGATCTCGTTCTACTTTGTGAGTGCCAAAACAACCTCAAAGGAAGGAAGTCAACACTGTAAGATTCCGATCTATCAATTAGTCATTTTGGATAATAATGACTAATAATTTGTTAAAAAACAGTTTAGCAATAAAAGAACAGATGTCTATCGTAAACTGGGCGTGTAGCTTTAGTGCACAGTGTAGACTGACCCCTGCTTAAAATGCTCTTTGTGTATGTGTGTCTATACTTTCTGCAGCAGCCTCAATGCTATTTTACCCTTCTTTTGTTAGTTTTTTCTCATGTGTGTCTTTGCATATTATTCAGTGGATCATTACTTTCAAATTAGAACGATTGGTAAACTGTTACGTGTCTCAGTATGGATTTGTTCGGTTGTGGAGTGGGCGGAGGAGCTGGTGAAAGATTCACACACTCTATATGGTAAACAGCGACCTTGTACAGTTTCATATTTAGACTAGGACCAACAACTGGGGTTTACATGTGACTATATATAAACATTATTACAAAAGTCTGTTTCTGCACCAAAGCCTTCACAGCCAGTGAAATGGCAGTGAAGCCAATTTACAGTTTATAACTCAACCACACATCAATAATAAGAAAAAAAATAGATTACAGTAAGTCCATGGTTCAAAAGCTGCATACCTTTGAAATGTCAAAGGGGAAACCACAACGGATAACTCATCTCAAAACTCATTTCAACTGCACAGTGCAAGCTGTATTACAAATATTCAACAGCCTACTGTTCCCTCCAGGTATTTTTCAGCAAAACACTCTATACATTTTCATTTGAGATGAGAAAAAAGGAATGTATTTTTTTCACTGGCAAGCAGCCAAACCAATTTAATTACATTCCAAATGGGCACAATCTCCACGTAGCAACCAGCCCGTGTTGTATTTCTCAAACTTCAACAACCTCCTTGACTTTCTCTGAGTAATTGAAATCTTCCACTCTTCCACCCTCGTCATTATGCGGAGCAGCAGAAAGTACAACAAACCAAACCAAAAGGAACAAGGACACCTGGCTCTCAGAATGAGCTGCTTTAGCCAATTTGTAACTTCATGAACACGTCCTGATACAGTTTCTCTGAAGTCAATTAAAAGAATATTAGGTGGTGTATATCTAGAAAGAGCTAACGCCTTTCTCCTGCCAAGAAGCTGGTGATTACCAATGACTGGTGTCAGCAAAATCCTGTCAAAGTCTGATGAGAGGTCGCCGCTTTTCATTTTGGATTCATTCTTCTAGCCTCGAAGCCATGTCCAAAAGAACACAGAAACAATTCTTTTGAAGTGAAAAATATTAATTCGATACTTATCTGAATGCCATGCTTCTGCATCTGAAAGATATCAAACTTTGCAAACAACGGTCCGCGGTGCCAAGAGGTAACGTTTTAGCACAAACACGCAGAACACAACTCTACATAACATGACAAACTGGGGGTGGGGGGGCATCTACATTTTAGAACAGTTTGCTTCACCACTTCCATCATTACCGAGATGATGAATGCATTTCCAATTACTGTTTCAGTGCCTGATAAAACATCAAAAGATCCTTTAAAAGAGCTTACTGCCAAATCGTTTAAAGTGTCTCAGGATTTTTTTTTTTCACTGCAAAGACAAACTATAATCTCAGCGAGGTCCTCCCATCTACCCGTTGGGTAATTATAGGATGGCAAGCGAATAAATCATCCATCCAGACTGGCAGTAGTCTGGACGTCTATGTACACTACGAACCAGAACAAGGTCCTGAGGTGACCAAGGTACACAGCATGGTATCAGTCACACGATGCTGTGTTTTCTTCAGGAAATCCTAATAGCTGACTGTGACGTTCAAGGCCTACACAATCATCCTGTCTAAATAAAATAAAAATGAATAAATAAATTAATGTTTTAAACGCTTTAAAACGGGAGACTTTTTAAACAATGATCCTGCTATTTATGTACACAGACAGACCCACCTCCCTCTCTCTCTTTCACACTCTCTCTCTCTTTCTCTCTCTCTTCTCTGTCACTGAATCTGTCTGAGAGCCCAGCCACATGCCAGTGCCTTTGTGTCAAAGATTAAGTGAAACCAGGAGTGCCAGCAATGCTGTGTTTGCACAGTGGACACACTCTGTTTCAGCTGCACCAACACATCACATACCACTCAGCATACTGAGGCCTCAAACAGACTTGAAGCAGCTACTGTAGACCCATAATCAATGTAGAGAGGGTACAAAATGTAAGTCAAAATGTACGGATTACTGAAGCTTCGTTCTGCATGTAAGTGTGTAGATTTTCAAAGGCAGCAAAACAGATTCAACACTGATAGGCATAAAAGAAGAGAAATGCAATTACTTCTACATGTACAAGTACAGGGGTGCAGTTCTTCTATAAGATTAGGTGCAAAGCTGACTCTCAACATACGGCGAATGGAATTCCTAGAAAGTTAGACAAAGCTACAATGAAAATATTATGAACAAAGCCCAAAAGTGCCAGAGGTGGTTTAGTAGACTGAGGCAAAAAGAGGCCTGAGGGGACTGTGGCTTTGTAGTGATAGGGAGGGGAGTGTCACACACACACACACACACACACACACATGCACATATACACACACACTTGGCTCAGAATGACACAGGGACAAACGGCACACGGCAGACGACCAATCCTTGGTGGCCTAACCAACCAACTAACTTCCTGTGCAATTCAGAAGTAACTCCAACATAAAAAAAAAAAACATTTGATACATCATAAGTGGCACGAGTTTGCATTTTCTTTAGGGTGTTCTTTTTTATGTTGATCTATCAGGTTTAATCATTTATCATTTACAACGTTTATTGTTTTTGTTTTTTTGTCTTGAGTTGAAAGAGCAGGGATTACAAAGTCACCGTGACAATAAGAGAAGGAAGCAACCAGATAAGTCTTACAAACAAAGCTTACTTATCTTTCTAATCAGTCTAATACACCCCCACCACCAACCATACTTCTTTCCATGTATGTCAATGTCAATGTGATCACAGGATAAACTGTTAAAATGAAAACTGTAAAGTACAGTAATCACTACAGCAGTGGGTCGGACATTTCTGTGGTCTGTGTGCTCACACATGTGTGCTTGTGTTTATTTATGGAGTGCGAGTGCAGACATGCTTGCATCTGCATGTATGAGTGTGTGCATCTACCTGTGAGAGACCGAGTGTGTGTACTCAGTGGGCCTGTGGTCTCTGAGTGTGGACCTGAACCAGCCATCTCCAGTTCTGTTTGCACAGGACATGCCTCAGGAAGCTAAGACAACTGTTCATGTTTGCCCATGTTGCAAACCTCTCTTAATGTGCCCGACAGCTGCATTCTTCGACAGCGCAGACACCGTGTTTATCAGTGTTTTCATACACTTATCCTATGGAATCTGTTGGATCACGCCATCTTCGTCGACCTTTTCTGAGAAAACCACATGCCATGTTGCAACTCTGACAGGCAAATTCCCTGTGATTCTTAGATAATGTAAAACATTATAACCTGTACCTGGATCAGCTGTCAGTCTACCATTTAATACGGAATAATAAGGACCGAGTCAACAATGGGTGTGATGAAAGCCATCACCTGAAAAAAACTGATGATGAGTTTCCAATCATTTGTTTTGATGGGTGATTTGGTGCCTTCGCACATTTACTAAAGGTTGATAGAAATACTGTCCCTCCCAAACCTGTGGTATTAAAGGTATTTCTCATCTTTCAAGTCCACAACCTGTCAAAACTTCCCCAATCTCACCTGGCAAGATGCCCAAAAATCTGCCTCACCCACCTGTCCTTCACTCTTTTCTCTCCTTAGCGTTTCATTTCCTGCTAATAGACTAAACAGCAGTCTCACGCCATTTCACGAAGAGCCTTTACTAGGGGGGAAAACCTCATGATAGTACCAAAACATAGGCTGTAATATACTATTCCCAGGGAGATGAAACAAAAAACAAATAGTCGGATGAACTGCGAGATCTCTGAAGAGTGGCGAGTGTGAAAGTTAGAGATGATGAGCTCCATCTGTACTTTTGTGAAATGTTGATATGGTTTTCTCATACAATGATTACGCTAATTTATGTATCAAAGCCTTGTTTACACAAATCTGCCAAGGCCAATAACTACACTCATAATCTCAAGCATCTACAATAATCACTTTGTGGTCTATTTGTTTAGAAATGAAATGAGGCGATTATCCTAATGAAGATCAGCTTTCTTGGGGAATTGCAGCATTTCAGCACAACAAAAATGTTTTGTCTTTGATGCATCCATGTTGGCGTGCTGATACCTTAATCGTAAAAACTAAAGGAACAACAAAAGTGTTACTGTATTATAATTAAGGACACGCCGTTCACGGCAGGGATGCTAAAACTGTTGCAAAAAAGACTGAGCTGCGCACTTCCTGACCTACAGTCTAAACCACATGCATGTGGATGATGCTAAATGTCAGCATCAACAATTAGTTTTAGGCTTTTGCCCTTGGTGAACCAAAGATATAAAGTTGCATAACAGAAGGCCACAGCAGCTTGAGTGTTAATATTGACCATGACTTATTATTAAAATAAAAACAGAACCTACTACGCAACAACTTTGTGATATTTTGTCTTTCTGCTCAGCATGTTTACCATACTTATCTCTACTGAAGCATGTTACACAGCATTGTTTTGATCTATATACTTCATAGAAATATCAAGGCCACATTCTGTAGATAGCAAAGAGAAATGTTACTGAAAGAGGTGTATTTCCTATTGGTAAGCTGATAAAAAGAAAATGAATTTGCTTTGAAATGCTACTGTAGCACAGTAAAATACACTCAGTTCTCTCTTATAGAACTGAGCACAGAAATGGTTAAATAAATCACATAAAGCAGATGCCTCTCTCTCTCTCTCTCTTTCTCTTTCTTACACACACACATTCATTAGTGAAATCCATCAATCAACATTTCATGCAGTTTGGGTTTGAACCACACCAAATGCACTAAAACAATAAACGTCTGTCTTTCAAGTCGCTATCTGGACTGGAACACATCTGGTGGCAAGGCTCATTTTGGTTTCCACATCGTTGAATGACATTACAGACTCAATGGCGAGCTGAAAAATAAAATCTCTCTCCATTTTCTCTCCATCTACAGCCCCTTCTCTCTCTCTCTCTCTCTCTCTCTCTCTCTCTCTCTCTCTCTCTCTCTCTCTCTCTCTCTCTCTCTTTTCACACACACCAAACAACAATAACCCCCC
>JAVQJD010080522.1:0-16194 GCA_036023655.1 Nannoperca australis | reverse complement strand
GAAATATCTATTTATGTTACAATTTATCAATAAATGAATGCCTATATTTATTGTTAATACTATTTTTGGTGCATTTATTGGCATATCAATTCATTTATTGAATCATTTATTCATTTATTCTTAATTATGGCAGTTTTGGTCCTCCACAGATGACAGGAGTTTAACGGACTCTTTATAATCATTTAAAATTTTGATATAGCAGATCACACAGTTGTTGTTATTAATTTTCTTTGCCGCAATGTGCTGGGGCAGTGGCATCAGAGCCGGTGACCAAAACAAACTGATCAGAAACAGTTCTGGGAAGTACACTGGAACCTTTAGAGGTGGTGGTGGAGAAGAGGATGCTGTTAACTGTTGCGCATCATGGAAAACACCTCACATGCTGCCTTCTACCTGTACAACCAGTACCCTCTGTGTCAGGACAGGGGGGTCGGGAGGTGAAGCCTCATGCTTCCCCCTACATACGGACATAAACTAATACTTCTCAAGTGCATAAACTTCAGTCCACAAGTCATATGAATTCATACATTTCTCCTACAGTTATTGAACTATTGCCAAGATATTTACAGCTTTGTTTATACACAAAACCGTGTGCATAAAACCAAATCAGCTGCACACAAATCCAGAGCTTCTCATGAAACATACGTCAAATCTCTGTTTATTTATTTTTATATTTTTCAGAGGGCTCCATAATCATAAAATAAAGGTAATGACAATAGCTGTACTGAAGAGAAGGTCACACAGAAATTATCAGTGTGTGCCACAAAAAGAAGCAATTAAAAGACCCTCCCTTTGGCCTACCTTCTGTGAAAATACAGAAGGAATAAGCTCTGGATAAAGTGAAGTCATTCATAAGACCATTACTCAGACAGTTAACTCAGCAGTTAACATTTCCATAACAAACGACAGGCTCCAGGTGTGAAAGCTTCACTTTGTCTCCCTGAGGCAGACTATACAATATGTAGCATTACTGCTTGTTAAACTTTGCTTTGAGCACACGGTAATAATTGAAGGCAACTTGTACTGATGAGCGTATCAACGTTTTTGTCAACTCAAAGCTTCTCTCTGCTGGATTTTGTCAGCTGCACAGTCTGGACAGTGTTTACAGAAATATTGGTAAGAAATCTAACTGAAACAAAGAAATGTTGATTGCATTGCTTCTGTTGTTTCTTCCTCAACATGCAATTGACTCAGCTCACATGTGCATGGGTTTTGTGGTTGTAAGGGTAATCTGCACTAGGTTTACAGTAGATAAACTGCTCCTCAAACCTTTTAAACTTTTTTAAACTGTCAAACTCCAAATTCCTTTCAGATGTTTGAGTTTCTCAACCTGACACCATGAGAAGGAAACTTATTTCAGCTGCTTGTAATTACAGTGTCATTCTTTGGTCACAATAGAGTGGTTGCTACGTCAACTGGTAAATCAAGAAGTTCATCTTCTGGACTGTTCCCTTTAGTCTACAATAGTGCATTACAATAAGATAAGATAAGATAAGATAAACCTTTATTAGTCCCTCAATGGGGAAATGACAGGGCTACAGTAGTAGAGGTGATGCAAAAAACAGTAGTAGATATAAAATATAGAAAGAATAAGATAAAAATGTAAAATACTGCATACTGAAAGTGTGCCCACAGTACTGAAGATGCTATACCAATCTACATGCCAATTTCATGCAGTATCTTGCCCTCACATGTGAACAACACCTTAAGATACTTGAACCTCTTTATTTTGGGCAGAAATCACTCCAAACCCAATAGGGGCTTTCCATTGTTTTCCAGCAGAGAACTGTATAGTGGCCTGGGACTTGGAGGTACAAGCTCAGTGTTAAAGTAACACTGAGGCTAATGCAGTACCAAACCAAATGCTTGGACACACGTTCATACACAAAATCATTACCAGGCCCCGTACATAAGTATGCCTGGTTTAGGAAGGTAATAAAAGGCCTTTTCCTAAATTTCCTTTATCTATTCCAGGTCATGCTCTCTATGTCTCTCCAATTGCATTTTATACTATACATGTCTCTGCCAGGTACAACTCTGCATTGCCTCAGTTACATCACACAAACATATGACTTACACAGACTTTAATTACTCCAGAAAATAGAGGTGATAACAATGTCTCTTTTCTAACTTTGGATGAGGTCAGTGTAATATGTCAGCTTATCACCATTAACAAGGCTGTAAGACCATTTGATCATGATCCTATCATGCTGCTTCTAAATTACTGCATGGGAGTCAAGGGAGGAGTTGGAGAGATGGACTGACTTGACCCCAAAGACAATTAAAAAGAGAGAATGGGAGCAAAATCAAAAATGTCGTCATCTGAATGTGTTTGTGAAAAAAAACTATTCACCCCCATTTGACATCTGGCCCATGTCAAGTATCTTTATGGATTCGCTTGCTCTTGGCAAAGTAGTCATTTTCCCATGCAAGTAGAAATTTAAGGAAAATGTGAACAATTGTATGGTTCAGGAAAATGTGCAAAAAGGCAAAAGGGGGACTTTCTTCTTTCTCTGGCTTAGCCAGGATATACTACACACTCCCACTTGGTTACATTATATGTAAATGCGGTATTTATGTTTTGACTGTTAAACTAGAAAAAATGTCTTATTCAAAAAACATCTGATAAAACTCTAATTAGCAAAGATTTATAACAATAATTTAATTGTAATGCATCTCAACTTGTAAATCATAAACTATGACTATAAAGTAATAAACAATTAGAAACTTTCAATTGTTTGATGGCAAGTCAGCTGATCACCAAAGTTATTACAAGTCTTGCTAAAGGGAAAATCAGTGTGTGTAAAAAAAATATCATGGCAATCCATTCAACAGTTGTTAATACATTTAACTGAAAACCACAAATGTGAACCTCATGGCGGCGCTGGAGTTAAAGGCAGGGGATCACAAAGACAGTATGATACATAGTCTGGGAACCATAAATGTCTATTCAGAAAGTTATGGCATAGTTCTTGAGATAGTTCAAAGTGCTGGACCAACAGACCAATCAGCACCCCTCGAGCCATGCTTCTGGCACAATCGGATTGCCGTGTTGGTGTTGTTTATAAATATGTTGCTGCAGTACAATCATTACAACTTTGCCAATCACGCTGTTTTAATGTCACAGCCTTGCAACTCTGGGAAAAAGACCACAAACATTCTAATGCCCTTCTCCTCGTTTGCGCACATATGCAGTAGGGAACAGAGGGTAATAATTAAAGACTGTTAGAGATGCAACAGACATGAATATTAAAATGCCCTAGAATTAAAGATCTGGTAGGATTACTGAGAGGAGCTCTGAGAGTTTGTTTATAAGGTCAGAAAAACATTTTGTGGGGCTTTATACTAGAAAATACAGACACTGGGTATTCCTCTTAAATACAGATGGAAGTGCCTCAAAGAAGGAAAACAGCCCTATAAATAATAGAAAGAATGATATTATTTCATTGTTGATAATGATATTCAAACCATGTTCCTCAAGCCCATTAACCAGGGATAGGGGAGAAAAACCCAAAAATAAAATAGCTTAAAATCCTCTAGCTTAGCCACCAGACTTAACAAACCTAGCCAAGCTAGCAGCAATTAAAATTGGATAAAAATAGAATTTTGCGACAGAGATCTCAGTGTAGCACCCTGTGCGTGAAGGTCCACAAAAGTCCTACTTCTCACTTGGAGCTTCCACAATGCAGCTAAGTCTGTTATACGGTTAGCAAGCTGTCTCGTATTATCAAAGGTTAGTGCTTGTTCCAGCAGACCTCTGCCAGACCAGCATTATGTCAGTTAAAAGTTAACTTTAACTCAGCCTGGTTCTTTGTGAGAAAACAACGGCAGAGAGAAGCAGACTTAGCAAAAAATTGATGGAAACCATTGCTATAGGTTTGCTGTGATGCAAGAGGCTTCGGAGTGAATGAAAGAATGGCTGGTTCAGGCTCTGTCATTGAAAAACACAGAATGCAACAAATATCAAAATAAAATGAATTCAGTGCCAATGCCAATGCCAAGTGTTTCAATGCCAGTGTTTCCTTTTTCAGTTCATGTTTTGTTTTAATGCCAAATTTGATTTTCTATGCCAAAAAAAGTCACCATCCTGGCTCCATACAGAGTCACCTACTACACAGGGCATATCATTTCTAGCTAAACTCCTGCTGCTACTGCCATTAACAGTATTACTTTAACATTTTTGATATGAAACTGAAATGTATGTATGGTGGTACTGTGCTGCACTAGGCACCATCTATTAAACTCTTGGATAGATTTTACCTAAAACAGTATTTGCACACAACCACACACAGGCACACTCACAGACACATGCACAGCAGATACACACTCTGCAGCTAGCAGACAGGTCATAATTCAATAGCCCAATGTTTGTCATGGCTGCCTGCTTAGTTTAGACATACAGAGACCTGATCCCCCTGGGACTTAACAGTAAAGTTACACACAGGCACACACACGCTCATACACATTCATATCTTAGCAGAAATAGCATAGTTTGCATGCAACTCAAGACAGATGATTTTAAATGATCCTCATAAATACCTCTGTGCTCATCCCTGCATACACACACCCAGAACCTGACAAGGTTAAACTTATTGAACATGAGGGAGAACGAAAAAACGGAGAAAGAGAAAGACAACTGTTCCAAGATTAAGTGATGTGTGCGTGTGTGTAACTCCTCCACAAGTCCCACTTTAAATCAGGCCTTATTAAAACAGTCTTATTTCAGCCACATTCAACAACTGCTGGACTCCCAGGTTATCACAATAACAATAAATCCCATTCACTCTCTGGCTACAGACTGGTGGTTGTGGGTGTGTGTGTGTGTGTGTGTGTGTGTGTGTGTGTGTCTATTTGTGTGTAAGTGATATAGTGTCTCTGGCATTGGATATTCATTAGGAGTTTCCAAGGCTGTCAGCTGGAGGTTGGAAGCAGTTAACTCTCCAATGAGAGCCTGTGACCCTCTTCCACTGTGTATGCATGTCTTAAGTATTGATCATCTACTATTAGAAACACAATCGTGTCTTATTACATAAGAAAAATATGCACCATGGGAGGACCTTAACTGTGTGCAACTGCAAAGTTACTTTTAAAGTAAATTTAACTAGTTTTCTGCAAGAAAACATTGTTTACATTTAATTATAAGATATTCCATTTTGCTATCACCCAGTAATTTCCAACAAGACTAAAAGTCACAAATTCCATCCTCATGGTGGCCATGGGTATGTGTACCAAATTTTGTGCAAATCCATAAAGTAAATGTTGAGGTTTTTCACAGGTATACGTGGAAACCCATCTAGTAGATGTTGAGATGTTTCAGTCTAGATCAAAGTCAACCAACCAATAATCCCATCCCTAGAGCCATAACAAGGTTTAAAATAATCACAATATTTTGAAGTGGCATAGTTATGGATAACATATTTAATTTTAAACACATTAATGTTAGAAAATCATTGCTGAAAACGTGAAAAGAAGAAAAGAAGTTAAACAGTTTTTCACAATTTTTGTGTTTAGGATATTTTTGGGCTGCACTGGATGATGCACTGGAGCCATACTGAGGATGACCCCTTCCCTAACACTATATAAAATCTGTGTGTGTATATAATAGCTTGTGCTATTGTGTTAGCTCGTTTAACGGGAGTCTCACTTGTTCTTCGGCTCAGTGTGTGTGGTACTGTGCTAGCTCCCTTTAGCAGCCCCAGTGATTCAGAGCAGAGAATTCTGCTTATTTTTTCACGATTTGGAGTAGGTGGGTTGTTGATAACCCATTTTTCTGTGATATGAGAAACTCAGAACATTGCTTATTATTATTAACAGTGTGAAATATAAATATAATGTAAAATAGCTCTCTCCAGCTCTCTCCCTCCTCCCTGCCTTAGCTGATACTACATTACAATACTACATTTTCTGGCACATTACCACCTCCAACAACTAATTTTCTCCAGACTCAACTACTGTAACTCCCTCTTTTCTGGCATAAACCAAAAGTCACTCTCTCCCATTCTAGTTCAGAGTGCAGCAGCTCGATTTCTAACTGGTTTTAACAGATGGCGTCACATCAACCCAATCCTGGTTTCACTCATTGGCTCCCTGTTCGATTAAGAACTGATTTTAAGATTTTACTGATCACTTTTAAAGCACGTCTGGGTCTGGCCCTAAGCTAGAAATGTGGACCCCATATGAGCCACTTTGCTAACTTATGACCTGGAACGACCTGACCGAGGAGATAAGGCTCGCATTATAAGTACCTTCTTTTAAATCACTTCTTAAGACATATTTTTATAGACTTGCTTTTATGTAATTATGTGATTTTTATCTGCATTTATTGATTTGTTTTGTTTCATGGTCTTCATGTTTTTTTTTTACTGTTTCATAAATCTTTATCTTGCTTTTGTTTTGTTTTGGCTTTACTGTTTGGCTTTCTGTTGTTATATTGCTTTGTGGGTATGCTGCTTTTGCTTTGTCTGTTGAAGCATTTTCTAAACTCTGTTTTCAAAGGTGCTATATAAATAAAGTTATTATTATTATTATTATTATTATCTTAACTGTCAATCAGTAGAATAGCGTGAAACCATCATTAGTAATATGTACAGTATCACCTTGCCTTTTCTTGTGTGTGTTTGATATGAGAATATGATTTATCATTTATCCGTTCAGCCCAAGACACACCAATGTTTACATATTTACATTGGAAAGGTATTTTTTATTTTAACCACCTATAGATTAGTTACTATTGAACACTTTGTTGTGGTTGTGAGTGCTCTGCTTTTGTAAGAAATGAGAGGAGCTGATTATATTGGACATTACTGATGACATTACTGACACATCCACCTGTAATTATTCTGCCTGACCCCTTCAAACTCACAACTTGTCACTACTAACCACTAATAACACAAGTGGCATGCCATCAATTCTGGTTTTCCAAAATGTTGATATTGTTCTATCTAACCCCATGTTACAAAGTGCTTCACAAAAAGCAACAACTTTACATTTAGCAGACACGTTTATCCATAGCAGCTTCCAGGATGGAAATGGCTGGGATTGAACTCTGGACCTCGTACATGCAAAGCACACGCTCTAGCACTGAGCTACACACAACACACAACTTTTCAATGATAGAGTAATAGCAAATATAAATTTCACAAATTGTGGTTGCATTTATTATATATTTTTTTACACATATAATTCACATCATTGATTATTTCAAGATGTCTTTTAATCACAGGTTATGTGTTGTTAGTGGTAGTGAAGCATAATGATCACATCAGCATTTAAACGTCATTTGCAGGCTGTTTAATGCTGTTTGATGTGCTACCTTGCCTGTAAACTGACATTAGCAGTGCATTTTCCCCGCAGAGAATGTTTGTTTGGTGGCTCATTCAACAAGCTGTGGTGCAGGACAAGACATACGTTCATGTTTGTAAGTTAGATAAGAAGGAGACATTAGCAGGAAAGCTAATATGATTGTTGTTCAAAGGCTGGCTCTTGTGTGGCTCAGTGTAGTCTCACATAGCAAGATCTATCTCTACACTCTGTTTTAGAGTTCGAGGAAAGGTCTGAGTGAACCTGTTACCATTCTGGTATAGGGGGGATTTCTTTAAACCAGTCACAATCCTTTTGTGCGGTGCTAAGCCCAGGATGCAGTGACAGTGCCCTTGCAAAATAGTGTGAACAGTAACATCCAGATAGCGGAAGGAGAGGAGAATTCCGACTGAAATAGTCGGCACTGGCAGGCTTATACCAACATCCTACTTCTTGTGAGTCAGACTAGGTTCCGGGTGACCATCTGCTCTGTAACGCTGATGTTAGTGCTTTAAGTTTTATTGGCTGTATCGAAGTTAGGTCTCTACATAGATGGAAAAGTACAAACAAAAAATGTATGCAAAAATTGAAAGCAAAAATGTATTGTCTTTACAGAGCAGATATGTATGTTGTAGAGAAGTAAAATGCTATTTCAGTTCAGTTGAACTTGAAACCCTTCATATACTTGATTTAGAGTGTCAAACTTATATGATCAATGACTTCCACCAAATTATTATGATAATATTGTGTGTAAATTAGTGTGTGGGGTACTGTATGCACATGTGTTGATAGGTTCACGTGTGTTTACATTTACTGCATGTTATGTGTTTGCTCATGTGATTTTGGATATGGGATCACATGCATGTGTGTGTGTGTGTGTGTGTGTGTGTGTGTGTGTTGGGTTAGTGGAAGCCCTCAAATCTATTTTTAGCATCTGTGTCCATTGTTCCATCTGGAGCCAATCAGATAACCTCAATGCAGCACAGACAGAATACAGTGAATATGCATTGATACAGTTCTGTCTGTCTGGTGGTTGTGGGTGTGTTCTGTCCTTTCGCTGTCAATGATGAGATTCCTAAAGAATGCACACACACACACACACACACACACACACACACACACAAAGGCACATGATTACAAATTCCTCATAACTCATAACTAAATCACACTATCATTCTGTCATGCATCAACCCTCTTTGTCCTGTTCCAAATTGTGCTGTTGGCGAAGGTACTGGTAATGTTATTTGACAGAGTTCTGATCTGTGTCTGCCACACGCAAACGTCTGTGGTCCAAAATAAGTAATGTATAAAACATTTGCACTTTACACAAAGCACTGTGAAGAACAAGGCACCTCACACCCATGCACGCACACACCACAGTCTTAAGCATAGATTATATCACTTCATTGGCATTCTTACACTGTAGTATACTCTCCCACAGTAAAATTGTATGTGAGGCTGACCACAGATTCTGTTGGTCAGAAACTCAGAGGAATGTGACAATATCCCAAAGAACAAAGTTCCCAAGGTTTGGGACAAAGGAGAATAATAAAAAAACATTTCATAACAGTGAGTTGAGTTTAAATAATTTCACAAATTATTGGTGAAATTTTAATTATTAACACAATTAATTTATATTAGTATTTATTTCAGGATGTCTAATTTATTTAACATTGAAAGTTAAATGTCAACATGGGCACATCATTTACATACTCAGTTCTTATTTTCTTTCATTGCTGCAACTGGCACACAATGAAGAAGGTAATTTCCTGATTGATGTGTAAATATCACAAAAAAGGGTAAACCCAGGATTCCCCAAGTTAAATTTAAGCCCTTGTTAAGAACTTTTTAATACCACTTAGAATTAACTGTAATGCCAACTTCATGGCCATAATGGCAAAAGTAAGGAGAATATAAGGGAAAATCAGTATGAATTTGCAATTTCCACTGTACTTGAATTTAATAAAACATTTTATTATAATACTCGTTAATACTACATATTAAATACACTCTAGCACTTGCAATATGTTTTGCGCTCTTCATATAAGAGTCTAAAGCTGTCCCATTGTCCCCAGCTTCTCGACACAGCTTTGCGCCTTAGGGTCATTGCCTGGAATAGCCTTAACCCACACAAACACCTTTGTAAATCGAATTCAATACTTCTAAGGCCTTGTTTTATGAATATTAAATTTAATGCTATTTTAATACTGATACATTTGCTTTAGGGGGCTTTACAGTCTGTACAGTATACAACACCCTATGTCCTATGATTCATAATTCTGATGAGGAAAAACCCCTCCCCCAAAAATACCTTTTAATGGGGAAAGTGGAGGTAGTGCAGCAGTGGTCAGCTTCCTCTCCCAGGATGGACAGACCATGTAATGAAATTACAGTATGGACAATCATTCAATTCAATTTTATTTATATAGCGCCATATCATAACAAAGTTAGTCATGATGGCATTTTAGATATATTTTAACATATTTGAAGAATATGGTTTCAGCAACACAATAAGAAACTTCAGGTCTTGCCATACAGATAGGACACTTGACCTCTTCTCGTCCAGAAACCTGGAAGAGGACAGACTATGCAAACATACAAGAGGTAGAAACCAAGCACTCCATACAGATAAGCGTAAGGAATAGACACACAGCGGGAAGAGAGAGAGAGACATGAGGAGAGCCTCAATCACCTGGAGGTCGAAGATCTAGGTCCATAACATCTGGAAGGAAGTACAGGGAGGGGGAGCCAAAGGAGAGAGAGAGAGAGAGAGAGGTCTCTGTAAGGCCAATGGAAGAGAGAAGGCTGAATGAAAAGAAAGGAAAAGGAAGAGAAACTAAAGAGAGAGAGTGAAAGAGTGAAGTGGCAGTGAATGCACTAAAAGAAAAAGCTTGGAGAGCTCTAAATCCAATTAAGATCTTAAATATTTGATAATGTCATCCAGCCCGTTGTATGGTAGTGAAAGTGTGGAGTCATCATAGCTATACCTGGTGGGACAAACATCCAAAGGAATCTTTAAATGCAGAATTCCGCTGATACATTTTACACATACACAGAAAAATACCAACAAATGCATGTAGAGGAGAATTAAGTAGATACCTGCTGATTAATTAACATTCAAAAGAGAGCACTCAAATGTTTTAACTGCCTTAAATCCAGCCCTTAGATACTCCCAATTCACCCTCCAAAACCAAGAGCTGAGTCAAGTAAAGAGGCCCCTATGTCAGTTGGATTGCATTCTCAGTAATGGTTGTCACCAGCCCCTCTGTCATCTCGTCCTGTGCCTGAGGCTACATCCACACTACGTTTTTTAAAACGGCGTTTTAAAACGACTTTTATTGTATTTTATCACAATTTCAGAAATAATCTCCATCAGGGCCTACAAGACTTACAAGCCTGGAAACGCATATTACGTGACTGGGCATGCACATGCCGTTGTATACAGGAAGAAGATCATCTACTGCGTTGGTTGATTATACTACGAACGAACAGCAATGCTTGGACTGACGATCAGGTGGAACTGTTACTGAAAGTAGGTGTTGTTTGTTATTGATGTTAAATTAACCGCTGGTAGTCAAGGCAATGTTGTTTGTTTTCGTCTGGGAAAGGGTTACGTAATAGGGGTGTGAAGAATCACGGAAGAATATGGCATGGCTGATAAGACCCAATCAGGAAGCAAACGTGGGTGTCTGCATCATCCTCTGTTTTCGCCCATCCTCACTAAAACACAGTCCAGAGTTTTCAAACTAACACAGGGTCGGCAGCATTTTAAAAAGTCTCCGTTTTGGGGGTTATAAAACGCCAGGTGTAAATGTAGCAAAAGTTATACATTTTTTAACAAAAATGTAGTAGTGTGGATGTAGCCTGACACCATGACACACACACCAGCTCTTGCAGCTATTGCTAGGCAGGCCATCTGACAAGGTTCTGATAGGTGCTGGCCTGTCCTGGTTTCCCATGGTTCAGTGTTTTTATGAGCAACTGGAAACCATTATGGAGATGAGGGTGCTGTGCAGAGCGTAGCAGTCCTCTCTCAGTGATGACAGGCCTCTCAGTCTGGGTCTCCTTGCCTCCTAACATAAATTAAACGCAAATGGTCTCTGTGGTGTCACACACATTCCCTGTACACACAGTAATATGCACATGTATTCACATACAAAACATACACAGTGCCACATTACCAAGCACACACTCTGTCCACATGTACTCTAAGCAGATCTACACCAAGAATTCAATATGAGCATAATACACATACAGTATATACAGTGTATAGCACAAGCAGCATCCCAAATTATGACTCCCTATAGAGGACAAAGAGTTTCCAACAAACTCTCTGAATATACAAACGTGTGTGTGTGTGTGTGTGTATGTGTGTCTATGTGTGTTGGTTGGAATATGTATAGTTTAGCATATCTCTCTGATCTGATCACAGGGATATTAAGTTAATTACATAACTTAGGTTCGGGTGAAGGGCCATGCCTTAGCCATACCTCTAGTCACCTGTCAAGCCTAGTTTAACCATCAGGAGCTGTTTATCTTGGATTTTGTGAAGACTGACAGACCTTGCTTCATGCATAATCGTGTTATCTAAAACTTTGACAAACTCTGAAATTTTGATTTATATACCATGGCCCTGCCACTATCTACACTCAAGCTCCCCTGACAAGATCTCTCTGACTCCTGGTAGATGTCAGGCCTCCGTGGACACCTCTGGTATGGCCATGGGAGCCAGCACCAACCCTCTTCTCATTACAAGCAGCATCCCTCTTATACAGGCCAATCAAGTTGTTAATTCTCAGGTTCCTGTTTCATTTTCAATTGGTCTACCGCCCTCCCTTCCCCAACACTTAAATGTCTTTTCTTCTTTTGCCAATAGCTACACTATAGCCGTAGAAGCACCACCCACCCAGCCAGCTTTGTCTTTTCACGTCCTTCTCCTGTCTCCACTGCATTACCCCAGCAGATTCTTCCCAGTAATTATGCAGATTTAGCCCAGCTTCTTCAGCCAATCATCGACACTAGCTAGCCCAGGGAAATGCACACTAACTTTCGTTCAGTGCAGCTCCTTCAAGGTCAAAGGAATTTTGCCAAAAAATTTGCCATTTGTCATGTGGATGTGTATTTAGTGCTGATGGTATATGTAACCATTTGAAGCAATAACTTCAAATGCATGCTATGAGAAAGCAGAGATATCTTTCTGCAAAATCTGTTGTTCTTCTGGCACCAGCACCGTCAAAGTGACGTAGATGGAGGCACGTAAGAACTACAGGTTATTTTAACTTTAATTTTTAGTGTCCCCTGTGGGGAGCCAGGGGGCGTGCTGCCACTTAAAACAAAATGTGTTCTCTTAGCTTGTAAACTAGCTACATTTCCAAAAGCAAAAATGGCATCCCAATTTATGAGTGCAGAGGATAGTATGGACGAGGATATATTTACATGAGCTGATTTGGATATTCAGTCATATATATTCTAGCTATAGACACACAGACGAAGAAATGCAGGGGTGAGACAGATGCCAGGTCCAATCCCGGGAGCCTGTGTGTGAGTTACTATGCATGACATTTTTTACTCACTCGGGCAGAGTTGTGCTGGAGACCTTACTCGTGATCCCAATGGGAAACTGGAAAAGGCAACCAAGACCAGAAGGGCCGAGAGGGCAGATGACAATTGAGTATTGTTGTAACCCATAGACTGTTTATAAAGATGGACGACATGACAGCTCTCCAAAAATATAGCCAAAACATCTCAATTGCTCCCTGTCGTTGGCTGCAGTATAGGTCATAAGTTTGCATGTTAGTGGATGGGACATGGGCCAAACTGCACACCAAATACATTTTTCCCAAAGATGATTTCTGTCATTTTAGGTAGTTCTTATCACGCTGATGTGTTTTCAAGTTTTTATACATTTGGTTTATTTCATGCTATCAAAATGGGGTGTCACGTCATGATTGACAACTGTGAGTGTGCTCGCAATTGGCTCAGCTGGCTGTATAGGCGGGAACTCGATACTGCAGTTCCACTGTGGATCACTGCTGTCAGACTCTGGCTCCAAATGACGTCACCATCACAAGATGGCAGTTCCCGTATCCGGGATATTTTGGTTTTATTTTTTATAATGGGAGGAAGTTGACTGTATCTTTATATACAGTCTATGTTGTCATCTAATGCTATGTTTTGATCAATGAAGTAATGGCTATAGACTAGACGAGGCTGGCCCCACAGGCTAAGGCAATGTTGGAGTAATGTTGTAATATAGAGGGACAGTCAAGAGAAACTGTGTAAATGGTTGGATGCCGGTAACCTTTTTTTTATTTTGCCGCATTTGTAGTGATACCTTTGTTGTTCTACGAAAGCCTGTTCAGCTACTTGCCGGTATGTGTGTGTGTGTGTTGCTGTTGTATCTAATAGACATGCCCTGACAGTTATGTTATATCTACGTCAGAAAAAGAAATGGTCAAACTGCAGGAATTCATTGGCTTGGCAATAGTGTGTTGCAGTAATTTTATTGAATTAGCAGTACCCAGCAGCTAGCTGGCTCAGAGGGGTTAAAAGCATGCATGCATTGCATCCTGGTACATGTAGGTACTGCTGGTATGGCTTAGCAAGCAGGACAACTCCGTTTTTTTGTCAACATAGCTCTCACTAAGGAATGTATTGTTTCAATTGACGACATTTACCATCAACACTGAATGTACAGGCGCCAAATTTTTCCTTTAACAGAATTTTCCCTTCCTTTTTCCTTTAACATTACATTATCTGTTCAGGTTTTCCAGCACAGAGATCTGAGCTAAATTAACTCTCTATCTTGTTGAACATAACAATACATTTTATACATACACATACATGTCTATCTGCAAATGTATCACCCACCCTCATTCCATCTAAAAACATCCAGCCCATCACCATCCGAACCTACTTGTGCAGAGCACAGGGAATGAGGGGAAGTGTGATTGTCCCTGGGACACAGGAGGTTAGTACACTGAGAACACAAAGAAACAGAATCTACTTAGTACAAAAACTATGTTGGCTTAAGTGTGTACCTGCCATGAGGGTTGATTCTACAATCGGGCAAATAATGGCTTAAGAGGGTAGATATGCTGCAGGTAGATGAACTGATGAGGGGCAGGTGAGTAAACTGGGAGAGGTGATGTGCCAAATGGAAAAAAATAAAAAGAGGACAAAGAAAGGAGAGAGAGAAAGGAACAAGTGAGAAAGAAAAAAGGGGGTTAGAGATTTAAAAGACATCTTTCAAAGATAATGTAAACGTATTATAGTGCATACTATTCTCTCTATCTACCTCTCACTCATTGTTCAAACCAACACCATCACTGCAGCTGCCTTAAGTTATCCTGCTGTGCTAATACATTTTGAGGTGTTCCAGACCTCTCTAATTTCCTGCCTAAGAGGCATTGGGCTCTACTACACTACTTAGTTTTATTAGCACTGTGTAAAGGAGATAAGGCTGAGCAGCAGGAGTGAGGAGACATGGGGGAGGAGAGATCAGGAGATAGGGCTTTATGCTAATAAAGAGGTGTACAGCAAGGACTCATGTCTCATGATGGATTATGCAGGAATGTTCAGCTATTATTGTTTAAAAATGCTAAGCTGCTTTGCAATGAATAATCAGCATGCAGACATCACTTCTGCAATTTTTCAACTGTCCTGAATGTACTGCTTGGACATGATGACTTTATTTTAAGTTCAAGGCCTAAGGACTGAGTGTGTGTCTCATTCCTGTCTTTTTGTTTATAGGTCTGACTCAGCAAATCACTACAACACACAAAGAATAATACAAAGCATAAGGAACGGTTTTTGAACATAATTAGCACAGAGAAATGTATGTCAAATAATTTTCACTACATTTAGATTGCATGTTTTGCACATTATTATAAACATTCAGTCTCTTCTGAAAAAACCTAACCCTGATCCATCCTTTCACAAAAACTTTAGAACTATTTCTAACCTGCCTTTTATCTAAAAAATAGAGGACGTTGTTGCCAATCAGCTCACTACTGTTTTGACGGCACCCATCATTTTAGAAGCATTACTGTACATCACAGATTCCTGAGGTTTAGGCTTAGGCAGTGGGTGGGTGTCTTTTTAAACGCTCTGGATTAGTTCTCCTCTTATGTCTCAGACAGGACTCTTGCATGTGGCGCGCCTCAGGGTTCTGTCTTGGGTCCTCCATTATTTGATTTATACAGTCAGGTCCATAAGTATTGGGACATCGACACAATTCTCATCTTTTTGGCTCTATACACCACCACAATGGATTTGAAATTAAACGAACAAGATGTGCTTAAACTGCTTCAGTTGGCCACACCTAGTGGTTTTGCTATGTCTCTGATGGGTTTGTTTTGATTTTTCAGCCTAATGATGGCTTGCTGTCACGATCCCTGATCTTTTTTTTTTCTGTTTCCTGTTTTATTTTGGTAATTCCTGTCTGTCTCCCTGTGTTCCTGTCTTTGTCTGGTTTGCCTCCCTTTTTGATTAGTCACCTGGGCCTTAGACTCACCTGTTTCTGCTTTCCTCGTTTACGTTTTGTCTATTTATTCTGGTGGTTTCCTTTGTTCGGTCTCTGTTCATTGCACCTTATGTCCTGCGTTTCATGTCCTCTGTTTCCATTTGAGTGTTCCTCCTTGGCCTACGTCTGCTTTCTGGGTCCCCGTTCCTCCGAGCCTGACAGAATGAACAGAGCAACAACAGACCCAGCGGACGTGTGGTCGGAGGACTGCTACTTGCTCGTGGAGGAGCTGTTGACCCTCCGGACCCTCTGGAGGAGGACGCTGGATGCCTCCTACAGAGAAGCCGTGCTGGTAAGGGGACGGGAGAAGCTATCCGCTCACCCAGGTCTTAAGGCGTCCATCCCCACATGGGTCACAGACTTTTTTGAAC
>JAVQJD010080521.1:0-18199 GCA_036023655.1 Nannoperca australis | reverse complement strand
ACACAGACACACACAGACACACACACACCCCACCCCACACACACACCACACCACACCACACACACACTACCACCACCAAGAAAAAAAAGGCAAATCTTCTTCCTCTCCACAGGGCTTAGTGTGATTCAGCCTGTTGTCATTCATTTGTGTCTGGCATCCTGTCTGACCTCCCCTTTGATACATAGAAGTGGAGTGAGACTGAGGTACAGTCAACAGCTTTGACTGTGGGCAGACCTCAGGGGAGAGGGGGGTTAAGCATGTTAACTGTTAACCTTGTCTGGTTTAGCAGTAATGCCTTTCTTTACTGTTTACAACATAATATTAAAGCTGTAGGATTAAATGAAACATCATTGTCCTGTGCTACAGTGTAGGTGTGTAACATTAACATTAGTAGTAAGTTTATTAGCTAATAATGGTGTAGGATGTCATAAGGATGGAGATACATAATATTGTCCAGTGTGCTGGTGACATATTTCACTTCTTTTTTTTGTGATTCTACCTGTCATCATCACTTAGTGGTCATGCATCTGAAGGAAAAATTTTTTGAGAAGGAAAACTAACATGCACATAACTCAGCAGTGGCATGACATAAAGTGATACAACCATGACTCCACCAGTTATCCTTTACTTCATACAAACATGCTGTACATACACTACAGTCAGTGTAACATTTTTCCCCGCACCCATGATGAGGTTTGACTTTCCAAGAGCTGTTTTCAGGCCATGATGCATGTTTTTCTTTTTTCTTATTTTTATTAGACTGGGTGTAGTTGTTACACCCTGTCAATGTAAATTAGTCTGGCAGTTTATACTGTCTACTTGCATCTGTTAGAATTGGAGTAAACAGGAGAGACATCTATTTGTCTGAAAGAAAAACATTGAGAAAATGAAGAGCAGCAAAAAATAAACAAAAAATACAGTAGTGAATTAATTAACATGAATTGAAAATAAATTTAACCATTTTGCTTTTTGCCTTTCAGCCTCCAACGCATTATCGATAATCAGACCAGTCACTGGGTCCCTCTCAGGGAAGGTAAGTCTTCCCTGCTTCTTCTCCACCATCCCAACCTCAGCACCAGTCATCAGTCCCAATGGAACAGCCATTTATAGCAGAGATTATTTGCGGATCAAATGGACGAAAATAGAGGGAGAAACCGAATCCACAGTTCTGGTGGCACAAAATGGGGTCATCAAAATAGGCTCCAGCTACAGGAACCGCGTATCAGTGCCCAGTCATCCTGAGGATGTAGGCGATGCCTCACTGACAATGGTCAAGCTGCGTGCTAGTGATGCAGGCACTTATCGCTGTGAGGTCATGTACGGTATTGAGGACACCCAGGATACAGTTAACCTCGATGTCAACGGTAAGAGATTCATGATATCCTCTCCACATCACACTAGAATCAGACAAAAGACTAAAATAGCTTCCCCAAGATACTCTCTGAATTCAGAGGGGGATTGCTGCAAGGGCTTAATAATAGTGAAATGCGATACAAGCGTTGAAAGAAATGTAAACGGAAAGAGAGAACTTTGCCCTTCTGCTTACTTTGATAGCAGCAACTAACCAGTAGTTATACAGAGTAACCACAGTTTTCAGTTGTTCTTATTTTAGAGGAAGCACTCGTAAAATGAGTCAGATGAGACTTTGGGTCCATGTCCATAGCAAGTACTGCACTGTTTTAATTAAATATTTTAATTTAAATACAGATGGTATTCCACATGTTGGTATGGGCAGAACAAAAGCTACAGAATGTTATAGCCTCATCCATCCCTGTCATCTTGGGTGCCACCTTGCCAGTGGGGATTTTTCTCTTGGTTGGGCACTTTACTTTGCTTCCACTGAATAATAATAGTATTTCCCAATAACCCTAATCAAATGGAGAGGTTACCAGTCCTTACCTAGTGTCATCATGTGCATGTTCTACATGTTCTCACTTGAGAAATATTCTGTGAGATATAACTCATGTTTTGGGGATGTAGAAAACATGGGTGGGGTGGGGGGATACTGGGATAGTTCTGGTTGTCACTAGTTTACAGTCTGCATAAACTCTTTTCCAACTATCTGCAATGTTAATTAGGACTATCAATCATATCTTCTGTGTGTGTTTACTGTCCACAAATATGGGGATTTCAGGGCAATGGCATCATCTGCAGTTATCTTGTTCATTTGTGGTGAACTGTAGAGTATTTTGCTATCCTTTTTGGTTTATTGCAAAGTTCCCCCTTTCCAAAGAAGCTGAGAGGCTCAATTATTTCACTCATGGTGTGTGCTTTATAAGACATTTTGCCATAATTTATAGCACTGAAATTAAGCTCATGAAAAACACTGTGTTCATGTTTCTATACAAAACATCATTATGTTTCATTTTTGGATGGTCATTTTTTTCTACAATTTGTTGCCAGGTGTTGTGTTTCACTATCGGGCAAGCACCAGCAGGTACACTTTGGACTACCAGAAGGCCGTCCAAACGTGCCAAAATATTGGAGCAGCTATTGCTACATATGACCAACTGAGAGCAGCCTATGAGGATGGCTTTGATCAATGTGATGCCGGCTGGATTGGCGATCAGACAGTAAGGTTAGCTGGCCTGCATTTGAATTCTCTGCAATAAAGTAAATTTTTTTAAACAACACTGCTATTTAATGATATATGTTTCACTGTACATATGTATGTAAAATGATTTTGCACAAAAGTAAGATGACGTTACTTATGTGTTATAATGGCTCTTTGTTTCTGTGTTTGTACAGATACCCAATTACAAAGCCAAGGCAGGGCTGCTATGGCAACCTTAAGACTAAACCTGGTGTTAGGTCCTATGGGACCAGGAAACCCACAGAGACCTATGATGTATACTGTTATGTAGACAAACTTGATGGTAAGTCAGCTTCAAAACTAGGCTTTTCTCGTTATAAGTAATGAGGTGTCGTTTAGAGGCACTGACACACCCTTCAAATGATCACAGTGCTGAAGCAAATTATTTTTACAGCTTATAAAACCTTTATTGTGTTGTTTGAATATGACAATAGGTGACAATGATTGATCTTTTATTAATTTTGTTGTTATGGTTAGAGAGAAGCTCCTACTAGTTTGACTCTAAAGCAGGAATCGAACTTCATTCTGCACCGTAGTGGTTTCTGAAAAAATCAATAAATTGTGATAATGGGGTTTTAAATGTTCTTGGCCCAGCTTATGGGAAGTCTTCACTTTTAAGCCAACAGTCTTTTTCTGTCTGTTTGTTGTCCAGCATGTTACTGCTTATGGACTCAACTCCACTCAGAGAGTTTTATGAGTGTTAACATCCCTTGTGACACATCTAAACTCCAGTCAACCCTCTGTAGTTGCTCTTCTGGCCTAGGATTTGTACGGTACAGTACATAATATAAGTTTCAATTATTTTCTTGTAATTAGTTGTGAATATGAAGATATCAGTAAGTATTGCGAAATTTGTATTATTACGATTAAGAGCAGATGTAGACAATGGTGTCAGCCAGGGAGCGTCACCCCGCCTCACAGCCACCAGGGACATACACATACATCTTCCACTTAGCTCTTCAATCTCCAAGAAACTATACATTGCATCACTGCATTCTAGGCCAGCTGTACACGATGGTAGGTGTGTTCTTATTGAACTGTGTTTCACACACATTCATCAAAACACTACTTAATAAATAATTGCTTTGATTTACTAAGTGTATGTTGGATCATTATTGTGTGTATTCATTGGTGATAGAAAGTAGAATAATAGGCATGTGTATGTAGACATTGTGGTTACATCAGTATATGATCTTGTGTGAGTAATGCCTTCGATATTCATATAGCATTGTAATGTTAATAAATATCATTTCCGTGTTCTGCCCTTTTATATGTTTTCTATGATGCAGTTTGACGTCTTTTGAAGTTCAATGGAAATAGCTAATGCTTTAAATAAAAAATAGCAATTCACCTAGCGGCTTTAAGAGGCCTTCATTGAATTTCCCCCTAGGGATTAAAACAAATCTTCTTCTTCTTCTTCTTCTTCTTCTTCTTCTTCTTCTTCTTCTTCTTCTTCTTCTAAGATGCCTGCTTAGTTAAACGTTGGCTATAATCATGTAGTCTAGAACAGTTTGAGATATAAATGAAAAAAATTGCTTTTACTAATTTAAAACTTGTGCTTGTACCAATAACCTACTGGTAGTCATCCAGCTATTTTAAAGGGAAGGACATGTCCAATACAATTACCATGTAAAACAGTGATGCTTGGCTGTTGAAAGTGACTGTGAAGGATTTCATGTCTCTTGCCTGCTTTTAAGAGGACAGACGTTTCTGGGTTGAAAACATATCCTTAATTCAATGCTATTGCAAATCAATGGGATGAAACCAACATGGCAAATTTGAAATGTCACACCCAGACTAACTGAAAACATGTAGTCAGTCATCCTCTTTTGGAAAGTTGTTTGGTTTCAGTTAAGATCTGGTTCTGTAGTCTTTCATTCATATTATCCTGTGGGCAAAGACAAATATTCGTATTTGTAATAGTGCAGTGACTTTCTGAAGGTAAGATCCTTACACGAACTACATGGAGGAAGGAAACATAGAAGGTGTAATCTAGTTTACTCACCCTGAAGGAAAACCTAATGTCCTTAAGTACAGACACATTCATTGACAGGCCAGGCACATTGTCTGCATTGCTATCCCACCTCAGATTAAAATAATGAATGAACTACTGTTGTCCTAAATATAATCGGTGGGAGACATTTTGGGCCCATGCCCTGCACAGCTGTGACTTTTGTCCACTGGCTATTCCTTTTCTGAAAGGGCAAAAGGATCTAAAAATCTGTAGCTTGATATTACTCCAAAATGATTGTCTTTTTAGTTCTGTTTTCAGTTTAAATAATAAAAAAATTAATATGAAAGAACAGCAATCTGTTAGTGAAACAACACTTATTAATGACAACGTTTGTGGAAATGGTTAAACAGTGATTTGAGCCCTCTGCCACTTCCGGGTGACTGATCAGATTTTGTCGCCATGTTGCTTTTGAGTTAGTGCTTTTTGTTAAGTCATCATTGCATTTTGCCATCTGTATTTCAGGTGAAGTGTACTATGCACCTGTGACCCATAAGATGACTTTTGAGGAGGCCAGTGAAGAGTGTAAAAAGAGGAATGCTGTCCTGGCATCCCCTGGCCAGCTCCATGCTTCCTGGCGACATGGTCTGGACAGATGTGACTATGGCTGGCTCTCCGATGGCAGTGCACGACATCCTGTTGCAGTACCCAGAATACAGTGTGGGGGAGGCCTTCTTGGCGTCAGGACCATGTACCGCTACAGAAACCAGACTGGCTTCCCCGACCCAACTAATAAGCTTGGAGCTTACTGTTTTAAAGGTAAACTCACCCACAGAGTCTTGTAGTTAGTATTTAGTATATTTACGGAATATCATGGAGCAAAGTGTTACCTGCATATTGTTGGTCATATGGTGTATATATTCACATTTTGGTTTAGACAGGCGAACAGTGATTGAAGGCACAGACCATTCCCTGTCAAAACCAGGCCTGGACTGTGAGGAGCTATGACCTCATCTCCTATTAGTCTCTGCTCCCCCACCCTTTGATTTTCTGCCTCTTTGCACCAATGTACACATTCCCACATCTAAACCAGACCAACTTTTTCAAATGTTTACAACCATTGTTTTGTTCCCTCTGTCTGTTTTTTGTTGTATGATTGTGCAGTTCTTTTGACAACAACATGAGCAAAGCAGAGGGATTATTTTCTTATGAGCATTGTGTGTTATGTGCCTATTTATACAGATAGCTGTGTTTAGTTGACCTCATTGTCTCGCATTTTAGTTTCCCATCCAATTCTGTGGCAACGGAATTAGCCAAGAGGAGAGTAAAATCAAAATGGGAAACTCTTTTTACTTTAAAAGCAATGGGCATGACAGTTCTTACTCTAATTGGGAGATTAATGACTAATCGTTTGCTTGAGAGTTTGTGAACAGTCAGTATTTGTCTATTTCTATTTGTCTAAATATTATTTCCTGATGAGCTAAACAATGTTCCTCAAGCTTTATCCTTACACAGACTTAATGATGATGAACAAACTAATGTTCATATGCACCTGAGTACTGTTAAAAATATAAAAATTTGTCATTCTAGATAATATTGTCACATTTATGAAATGCAAAATGAATTACTATTCCACTCATAACAAGTTCAAGATAAATCTGAGTAGCCAAGCTGTTGGGGATGTGGAAATTCATCAATTGTGACTTCTGTAAACTCTTTCACTCTCTGTGGACTTGCTTGTAGGATACACTTAGGCATGCGTGAATATAGCTATAGATCTCTACTAATAGTGACACTTCATGGTTCACTGGAAGTTAACAGAATTAGACTAATCCCTAAAATGTGTGTTTTAACTAATCAGTATCCTCAGGGCAAAACTGACAGATGACAGTCACCATTTAGAGAAAGAGCTAAAGTAACTAATACCACACCTGTCAGCCTTTTTAGTCTCACTATCTAACTCCCTTTTCACCTTTCTCATCGCATTTCTGCTGTCAGAGTTTGCCCTTCGTCATTCTCACTTGTACTTATCAGAGCAGACGTTTGGATAATGGACAAAGCTACTGGTGGACTTCTAAATTCAGTCATCCTCAGTGACCCCTGACCTGGCCTTTCCATCTTTACAAATGAGGGGTTGGACAGATAAGCTGGCCCTTGCCTGGCCATTTTCTGCCCCTGAGCTATGCTAACTCTTGCAGTGATAAGTCCCCATTGAGTTCAGAGGGCACACAAACAGGCCACCCTCACCTCCTGCTCTGTGCATTACATGTCAGCTCTCTTAGTCCTGTTGTATTTACGCCCCCATTTAAGTGCCTTTCAAGTACCCTTGTTTGGTGGGAATCACTCCATCATTTCCTGCTTTTCCACACCCAATAATATCTCAAAAACTAAATATTATGTAAACCTACGTCACTTAGACTACACAGAAAGACCGGGAGAAAGAAGGGTGGTGCAGAGGGAATAGGGGCATATTTGGGCTCTGATTGGCTTCTGGATTAACAGAAACAGCTCAAACGCATCAGTGAGATAATGACCTCCCTCTGAGAACAGGCCCTTTTTTTTTCCTGTTAGGGAAAAATGTGTTTCACACCTTATATCAGAGATAGTTTCATGAAGAAAAAGGGCCAGCATGTAATGGTCCACAGCTGGCTTTACACAGTCTGTCTATGCCAGTGACAAAAGTGCTCTAAAGCTGTAACACTTTTTTATGGGTGTGAGTAAATGAGAGAGCATGGGAGGACACAAGGCCAATGAGGAAGAGGTGCATTCAAGACAAACATGGGATTTAGTATCCCTCAAGTATAAATAGACAAGTTCTTTCGTGAGCATTTGAAGACCATCACTAAGAGATAAAAATGTGAAATCAGGGGCCGATGCTCAATGACAGGACAAAATACATGTAAACACTAAGATGCACTGTTGGAGGGGAGGCAGTGCACCGGGTACAAGAGAAGACAAAAATAGTCAGGGCAACTGTAACAAAACCACAACACTAGATTCCTTAAAGTTTATATGCTGCTTAGTTTCTCTGTTACAGTCATGTGGATCCTTTCAGGCAGATCAGGAAATGTTTAGAGAAACATTTGTGCACTCAAGTACACTTGGTTTTTCACAGAAAATAGAACAGTTTGAAAATTACCTCATCTGCCATGAGCTGATGAAAATCCATCCAATTTCATGCTACAGACTATTATAAGAGACAGACTATTAAATGGAAAATCAGCATGAGAATATTGGCCTAATTAATACCTTAAAATAATGGAGGTTATTTGCCAACAACTCAAACAGATAAGACTTTGTTCCTTAACTTAGCATTGGTTCCACTGTTTCTATGAGAACATTGCATGAATGAATGTTAGTGCAAGTTATAAACAACATTAACAGTTAAGAGAGGAAGTCCTTCACACTGAGGTTTCTAGGAAACCTTTACCTCTGGGTACTTTAATGTTAAGTGTCATAATGGTATTTCAGCTGCGGCATATTACTCATTGACTGGTATTTGATTAATAAGGCTTGCCTGCTCCTCTACTTACAAGATATTAAAAAAAATGTAGATTTTATATGTATATATGTGTAACACTGAAAATGTAACTGTTGGATCTTTGTTTTAATCTTGGCACCTTTCCACAGCTAAACATTGTGTGTATTCTTAAAGTATAACATTGTGTGAACCCAGGCTATTTGTCTCAGAAGGACCCACCCAAAAGACCCGAAGTGTTTTAAAATAGAATCTAAGATTCAAGTGAGGTGACTGAGGTGAGGTGACAATCCAGAGATAAAAGTGTTGGTCGCTCATTGTCTTGACAACAATCACACTATAACAATTCTCTTTTATATTTATGTTGTCTATATTGTCAGTCAGATGTTTGTGTTTGTAATTTTAGCTTTTTTTTATTTATGTGCTTATCTGTGTTTTTTTAGGAATGAGAAAGGTGATCAACCAGACTTCCTTTGTGGATATGTCTTTGGTAGGAATCTCCACCACCATCAGCTCAACAACCTCCATCCCTTTACTGGAGAGTGATACCACTATACTAACCCCAACATATGAAACTGCATCAGAGACAGAAGAGTCTCCAGACTCTCCACTTTATACAAATCCTCCATCTATGTTCTCTACCAGTATGGCTCCACCTCGCCCCACTCTAGCAGGCCAAGAAGAGTTAATCACCACAGTTGCACCCACCATCAAAGAGGAACATGAGGATGCTGACAATGAAATGACTGCAACAGACTTTGACATTGAAGACTCTGAAAACAAAGTGCAATCCGTTTCCAACCGTGGTGACACATTCACAGAACCCCAAAACACAACAAAGAGCACTGATACCACAGAGTCAGAGTCCAAGCCCCTTGAGGAGCCAGATGATAATTCAGAAATTGAGATCACAACAATCCAACCTGATGTTCCCATACCAGACGTCTCTCTCATCACAGAGCCCATGTTTGCTCAGGGGATGACTGAGGAAACTATTCTGAATTCTGGGATCAGCACAGCGATTGCCGCTGACGTCACAAACAGTCCAATAGAATCAACTGAACTGACCAGCGAGGAAGTGTTCACCTCCTCAGAATCAACACCCACAACCACAGGGCTCCATTCAACAACACCATTCCCAGTCAGTAAACCTAGCGTTGTTGACTTTGAGATTGGTCTTGCTGTAGAGGGAGTGCCTCCTTCTCAGCCATCCCAACAGGACCTCTCAGTCAGCACTAGTACTACAGATGCAACAGTAATCCACACAGACACCACTTTTATGTGTAACACCCAACCCGGAAGTAAGGTGGAGATCATCACCACGGCACCACCACATACTACCAGCACTGCAACAGATGTAGAGACGCCAGCTGTTGTCTACAAGCAAGAGACCACATCTGTAGCTGTGACAGCCACCGCTGTCCTGATTGATAGTGGAACCTCAGCTGAAGATGTGACATCATCAACAAGTGTACACGTCTTTGATGAGTCCACCAATGAGTTGCCAGAGCACAGCGGTAACGCCCTGACAACGGATGATGACACAGCAAGAGAGATTGGCACAGAGTTCTTTACATCCGCTCCTATGGCTTCAGCTGTAGCTGATACGACCACCATTCCAGGTACAGTGGTCGCTGATGAACAATCCATCCAAGTGACTTCTGTCATGCCGATGCAGAATGTATCAGGTAAGAGATACAAATAATACTTCAAACCTTTGAAACTTCCTTTGACATCTTTAAATTCAATGCATTTGATTCAAATTGACAAATCCTATCATATCATATGGTACACACTGGTAAAGTTAATCTTCCCCCAGCATTGTTTTAGGGTGGTTTATAGTAATATTGGTGTGCTACAGTAGCTGGGAGTTGGAGATTGCTGTGCTGTCCAGGTTGCTGAAGTGGAGGGAGAGTTACTGTAAACGAGAATGTATAGTAGTGGAAGTAAATTGAGGTCACACAACCACAAAATAGTCAATGTATGGTGACTGGTGTTGGCAGTGGGATCATTTGTATTTAATGTATTTAAGTTCTTCCACAATGAACCAAGTTGAAGTTTTTGGTTGTCTGGTTAACTCAGGCTTATGTTTGTGTGTGTTCTCAGTGTGAAAGGTGGTTATTTTAAATATCAGATTGACGATCCAAAGTGGTTTGGAATTTGGTCCTGATTTGTGTACAGGTTCTAAGCCTGCCTGAGACAACAGCACTCCAGGTCATACACATTCAATCCACTGGTGTGTCTATGAGCATTATATGCAGTGTGGTCAGTTTATTTGCCAAGAGTACACATTAATTAGCCTGTATGTTTGTAGGCATGTACAGCACTGTACTATACAAAATATGTGTGTCTTTTTGCCTTTTGGATATTTGTACAGCAAATCACTATGCATTTGCAGTATTTCTCTCACTGTGTGTGCATGCACCAGCTTACTGACAGCCAGCCTGGCAATCACAGAGTTGTGTTGGCAGTCTACCTGAGTAAGCACAGATGCCTGTCTTCAGCATAGACTGGGCACCATCACAAGAGGTGATGTCATTGCTAAGGCAAAGTCTCCACTCTCTGTGAGGACAGCTGGAGGCCGCCTGACCAAAGCGGGGGATCATAGCTACTGCTACATCATGTGATGTCGCTCAGCTGAGGCACTCAAGTTCTCTTTCTGCCTGCCCAGTTTGTGTGGGAAAAGCTGGTGGAAAATATTGTGGCACAGGGAGAAGTGCATTGTCTGGCTGCATGGTAACAAATTGCACAATAATATCAGGATGTTTTAAAATCAGTGTCCATGTGTTTGTGATTAATTGAAGACAATCACATTTACTGTTTACAAAGTGTTTATATGACATGTTATGGCTTGACATATTGATACTCTGAGGCGTGTCAACCACAAATGTCACAAAACAATGCACAGAACCACCAACAGTGCATTCTTACAGTAATAAAACATCTACTTAATATTCAGTTCAGAAGGCTTGCTAAACTGGTGCTTATTGGAAAAGTCAGAAATTTTGGGAAATACGCTTATTCACTTTAGATGAGATGTCTTTATATTAACTATAAGGCAACAGCTAATGAGTTTGTTAGCTTAGCTTAATGTAAAGATTGGAAACAGGGAGAAACAGCTATTCTGGCTCATCTAACAGTAACAAAATCCACCTACCATCAACTCTTAACACATGGTCTTAATTAGGTTTTGTTTACTCCATGCAAAAACTGAAGTGTAAAAACTACTGTTTGTTGGTAGGCTATTATCCATACTTCTTCTTGGCCAGGAGTAGTAACTTCCTCAAGTCTCTGCTGGTTACTTGGCAACTGGTTCTGGCCAAGTAGTAGTATAGCATGTAACCCCCAATAAAACAACAAGTTGTTACTGTAATTGTTAATTGTATTGTTTATGCTTCATTTGTTTGTGTGAATAAGCAATATAACGTGCTAATTAGGGAGCTTTAGAGGTGCTGGTAGGCAGGCTAGCTGTTTTCTACTGTTTCCAGTCTTTATATTAAGCTATGCTAACCAGCTGTGTAGCTTCATACTGACCAGACACAAATATTGGAGTGGTATACATCTTCTCATTTAACCCTCCACCAGAAAGAAAATCATATTTTCCTAAAATGTCCCAAACTGTTTCTAACTTTTCTATCCTGCAATGTTAGACCTGAACATTGTGGTTGTGGGTCAGGCTGTGAGATTAGTTTTTCTTTTTTTAAGTAAACTGTATATATTGATAAGTTAGTCACAAATACAGTGTGGGTGGTCATAAACTAATTGCTTTATATTCCATAAAGTAGTTCTGATAAAAACAATACAAACACTAGGTTATTATTATTATTATTGTTATTATTATTATTATTATTATTATTATTATTATTATATAATTTAAAATAAATCAATCATTTAATCACTGGAAGCTGATTGCCAGTTGAGGTTTTTATTTGTCCCATACAGCTATGTCTGTGCCTTACACCACTATGAAGACTAGGGTGCCAGTGCTTTTGTGGTCTACTTTGATTTGGTTGTTCATTGCCAATCGACTACTAGAGCCTCTACGTGTGTGTGTGTGTGTGTGTGTGTGTGTGTGTGTGTGTGTGACAGAGAGAGAGAGAGAGAGAGAGAGAGAGAGAGAGAGAGAAAGAGAGAGAGAGGGAGAGATACAGGTAGTGTGTGGGTATAAGGGTGCATGTGTGTTTGTGTGTGTGGGGAGGGGGTAAGTCAGGTAGGCCCATTGCCTGAGTTCCCAGGGAACTGGGCCTGGGAACTTGTGTCTTTCTGCAAAGCTGATCTGGTGCAGGTGTTCTTGTTTGCAACCAATAATCTTTCTTAATTACCATTTGTGGGAAACAGAGAGGGAAAGGAGGGGTGGGGTGTGTGTGGGTGTAAAGCTATATAGTATACCAAAGAATTTCATGTTGTTGTATGTGGCTCTCAATGATTTTTCTTATTAATTAGAGATATGGAGCTTTTTTCCTATCTTTAATCAAGAGCATGGTCTTTCAGTTTGAGAGCAGTCTTTACTGATTTCATGTTCAGATTAAGTAATAGGGCTGCTTCTGTGCAAGTTGTGGAACTTATGCTCTCGGATTTCTGCTGTGCGCTTGGATTTTTTTGTGCAACAAGTCTACATTCCAATAAAGGCAGCGATCACTTCCTTAGTTAACACTACAGTTCTAAATCCTATTGACTGGGGAATTTTGACAGGCTTGTTGTACATAAAAATCCAAGCGCACAGAGGCAGCCTGAGTGCGAGAGCAGCGTTTTGAGAGAGAGTGCGGGAAATCTGTGCAAACAACAGTATATCTGAGTGCGAGAATCCGTTTTGAGCACAAGCAGAGACAATTTAAGTAAGCAGAGCAGGGTTTTGTAGTATTAGGAAATTTGAACATGAAATCAATAAAGACTGCTCTCAAACTGAAAGACCATGCTCTTTATTAAAGAAAAAACTGAAATGCATATAGGCATGTTACGTGGACATTCACTGGGTGTCATCATGGTTTTTTCCTCACCAATTCTTAGTTTTCTAAAAGAGAGAGGCATGGACTCAAACCCTTTTCTTAGCTTTAAAGTTTATAATTGGCATCTACTAGTTCACCTCAGTTGAGCTGTAATATAACATTTTAATATCTTGATACATGGGTTTTGTGTTGTACTTCAAGGCTATATTTTAGAAAAGGTGGATTATTTCCAGCCAGACAACATCTTGTTTATTAATATAAATACATAAACCCATCTGAGGCAACATAGTATAGGTGGATGATGATAAAATAGTAACACTGCATGCTGTAAAGGGCATTGAATGCTGTTGTTTTATAATGTTGTTTTTTATTATATTATATGATATGGTGTTAATGGTGTTAATAAGAATATGTTCTGAAATGTCTTGGATATATTATATGGCATATATTGTTTTTGGTATACTGATATACTACAATTCCTATTTTCTGTGTTGAATGGGTTTTCCTTTTTCAGTGAAGGCAAGACTGTCCTTCCATGTCATGTATTTTGTAAATAATATTACTTGTATCTTTAGTAAATCAATGCAGACTTTGTTAACATTGTTGAAGGACTTGGCTATGTCTGTGTTCAAATGGCCTCTTGATAATATTTCTTTTCACATCAATTTAGAATATAAATCTTTGAAGTATGGTTTGGATGAACATCGGACACCAACTAGCCAAGGCTTTCAAATACTTTAGATTTATTTGCAGTGTTGTGCAATGTTTGTGTATTCTTGAACTTTTTTAGATTCAAAATAATAATTTTGTGAGAACACTCATAATAATTGTGAATGCTTAATCTTTTATTTGTAGTTTTTTGTTTTATCCATTGACTCAAAACGAGATGCAACAGATGAAAATGTAGTTCTTACAGTATATTTCAGTGTAAAACTCCCCATTCCAATTTTCAGAGAGAATATTTCAGTTTTTTTTTTAGAGATATTATATATATATTCTATAGATATATATTCTAAACATTACTTTTACATATGTATCAGCTTTTAGTTTCATAATTTCATCATTTTATTGAATGTTTCATTTTATTGAAAGTGCCATACAAATTTGAGGAGGCAGAATTGACTAATGTATATAATAGTGATTCATGTGTTATATGTACATTGCATTTAGAGTTTTTAAAGGGGTACTTCTTTGATTTAGTATTGCACTTCCCTAAAGCAAAGGACTTGCAAGAGACAGATGAAAACATATTCCGGCAATTAGTGTCCTGATTACAACACTGGCTTTTTTTTTAAATGTTTATTTCTCCTAGCCCAAGCCTGAATAACCCTGGTGACATCACTAGGGTTATTTTCTCAGACTTAACAAAACTTCCTCTAGAGTGAGAGTCCAGAGCCTCCAGAGTCCTATAGTGATAATACCCATCAGTAGTGAACTAATCCTGATGTGTAAAAATGGTGGAGTTCCCCCATAACCTTAATGTTTAAGTGAACATTCCAAATATGGAAATACGCTTGTATTCTTTCTCATGAAATGGTATATTTTGGTGTTTTCCGCTGACAATGAAAACAGCACCCCTTAAGTGTGATGTGTGTGATAGTGTGAGAATGCCATATCTACCAGTCTCAAGATTTTAGAAATAAAATATTAATGTTCTTTCTTAAATCCATTAGCCAAACTTTCTGTTGCTTTGCAATCAAATGATCACAATCTGTCTTTATTTATTTTATTCTTTGCAGTTGACCAGGCTCTACAGCCACAAGATTCTCAGTCTCCTACAATACCAATTGTGCCTGACCATCCCACCCCCTCCATAGTCGATGGTGAGCCTATCTTGCAGAGTGGAGACCCAGACCTTTTCTCCCAAGCTGCAGTAACCATCACTCCAACTGTTAGCTTTATAAATGGTAAACATGAGATCACACTGGAACCACAGAGCCCAGAAGAAGAAGAGGTCAAAGGTTCCCAGATGTTGGCAAATGTGACGACTCTTGGAGCAAGCGATGAAATAACCACGTTGTTTGATTATAGTTGGACCGATCTCCCTATTGATAATGCCACTCAATCTACAGAGGAACCCACAGCAATACCAACCTCTACAAAGATCCCAGGTGTTGATGACTATGACCCTGATACAATCTCAATAGTTGAATCAACACCTCCTCACATACCTGAAGAAGATGAGCTGACAACAAAACATCCCACACAGAAAGACACAAACTCTATTCTGGCCTCAACAATGGAGGACACAGCTCCACCAAAAACTACACAAAAATACGAAGTGCATCTAGCTGCTACAGATGACACAGAGGTGGTGAGTGATGTCAGAGCTACCCCTGCTGATTTTGTTTCTACAGTAACACCAGCTGAGCCACATATCACCAAAGAAAACCAAACAATGAAGGCTGGTAAGGAAAACACCACTGTCATTACCACATCTGTAGAAGAAGAAGTAGGCAAGTCAGGGAGGACTCCCACGTATGAGGAAAGTGACTCAGAAGTCACTCACACAGAGAAGGCTAAGGACCAATCCCCTGGTACTTCTTCAACTGAGTTTTACACAGCCAGAGATAAAGCTGAAACCACAGAGGAAACAAAGATCATAACTGCCACGCCAGCTGCTGAAGACAGCACTCAGTCTACGTTACAGACTGTGTACACTCCTTCCTCTGATGATGCTGATGGGAAAACATCAACAACTAGTGACTCACAGAGCTCCACTCAAGATGTGGAGGGAGGGAAAGAAACCCAAACCCCCCCAAAAGTTGGCTCCAGCACAATGGCTCCTTCAGTATCTAGTAGTTCAGCCTCTCCTGAACAGACAGACAAGACTGCGATAACACCAGCTATAGATGTAGACACCACTGAATCATCAGCATCTGTAGCACCAACTCTAGCTGAAACTTCGGAAGGTACACTCACAAGTCAGTGGGTGAGTACAGACATCCAAATGCCTTCCATTTCATTACCTGAGAAAGTTGTGACTAATGCAATGTCTACACCGGAGGAGGGTTCAGGGGTTCAAACAGTAAGCATGTTTACAACCAGCCCACCATCACATATCTTTTCTGGAACTGTGACATCATCTTTAAGTTTAATCGCAACAGATCAAGGTACATTGGAGAGTGAAATAACATCACAAACAGTACAGACAGCAGGCACAGATAAAACATCTTTTCCTGCCAGTGGTGAGTTGGAAGGAACATCAACATCCACCACTATGCATGCGGAGTGGAAACAAGATCAGGCAACAACTCCTTCCTCTCATGAATCCATTGCAACCACTGGTTCCCCCTTATACAGTGCTGTTGAAATTATCAAGACAACAATGGCCTCATTAACTGATTATTTTAGTCTGTACTCAACACAAAGTACATCAATAATGACTGAATTACCTGGCCACAAACTGGATACTAGTGTGGAAATTGCTACTGGTGTCACAGATAAGGAGACTTCAAAAGATCAAACTTCCTCATCTATGGCCACTTCTCCAGTCAGTAGCACAGTCAAGCCAGATGATGATTTTTCAACCACGGTTTCAACAGGGGAAAAAAGTGTAACGAATGCCACAAAACAAATGCAAACTCTAACAATGACCCCAGTAAGTGGCATTACAGAGACAGGTTCATTACATCCTAGCACTGCTGGACAAACAACAGATGGCTATACATCTGGTAAAACATCAGCAGGAGCTACTGCAGCAGCTACCATGCTCAGTACAAAAAAATCAGTTATAGGAACAACACAATATGAAACAGGACATGGTTCAACCACAGCTGGCACTGTTGCTCCTTCTGCTTTCAACACTAAGATACCAACATCAGTATCACAAGAAATGTCAGATATCACAATCACAGAGAGGATATCAATTCAATCTGAAGTTAGCTCAATTTTCACACCCACAGATGAGGTGAGTTCTGAGGTCCAGTCAATATCCTCTGGAACATCAAGGAGTAGCATCACAGAAAGAACAATAAAACCATCACAATCAGAAGTAACATCAAGGACTACTGTTTTTTCTGACATCAGTGTGACCCCAATTCCCTCCTCTACATTTAGCACAGACAGTGACATGACCAAAAAACTAACAGAAAAACCATCCAGTTTACAGAAACTAGCAGTCAGTGGCATCACTGACATAATTACCAGCACACTGCCCACTTCAAAAGTAGAGGTGAGCTATGGAGATCAAACAACAACATCTTCTGAAAGCGAAACAAAAGATACTCCTGAAACATATGAGACAATGTTACCTTCAGGAGAGCCCGTTCTTTCTTCTGATTCTGAAATGACTGTGATAGGCTCAGTAACTATTTCTCCAAATGCCGCCTCTGTTATGCTATCTACTGTTTCAGACACTGAGGATGAAGTTATTAGCACTGAGCCTTCAAAAGTAATAACAATTTCTTCATCAGAAAGTCTTGAAACAGATGAGACAAAAATGGCATCCATTACAGGAGGACCAGTGGTTTCTCCAACCCTTGATGAGACACTAACAAAGTCAATAACAATGTCTCCAAGTTCTTTTATATCATCCACTGCTGCAGAAATTGATGATGATGTTGTTAGCAGTAAGGCTACAACGGTGCAGTTCATTCCTTCCATCAGAGGATCCACCTCGAACCCTGAAACAGCATCATTGTCATTTCTAACTACCTCTGGTACTGAAAGTTCTGAAGACAGCAGTGTTGATGTCACTGGAGAGTCATTCATTTTGCGAACCACTCTCTCCTCAATGTTCAGCACCAAGACTCCATCAGTGACAGTATCACGTGAAACTGAAACAAGTGTTTCAAAGCAAGCTGTTACTACAGCTTCATCACTATACAGTAGTGAAACACCAACATCAGTGTCACCTGACACACAAGAGGCTGTAACACCAATTGAGACTGAAAAAGCATCAGTGACATCAGAGACACGTTCTACTTTCCCAACATTAGATGAAGAGAGCTCACATCAACAAACAACTGACATCTCCAGCAAAGCCACAGCAGCTCCAACAGCATCCTCATTGTTTAGCACTGGCGAGCCTACAGCACTTCCAGTGAAGGATCAAGACAGTGCTGTCACAAGTCAGACAGAGAAGCCCTCAGTCTCTTCCATTACTGATGAGATGGAGCAAACGTCCATTCTCAGTCCAGCTGATGAAGATGGCTCAGGTGAACAAACCCCTGACATGTTCACTCAGACCTCCTCTGTCACAGCTAAATCACCTCTCTACAGCACTGAGA
>JAVQJD010080511.1:0-36886 GCA_036023655.1 Nannoperca australis | reverse complement strand
TCTGTTTCTAGATTTAATGCTCTTTTCGATTTTGCCACTGGCAGCGATGTATTTATCTATAGCACTTGTGATTCATCACCAGCACTCATATTATTTGATACGACATCTTGTTGTTTTCGTCTATGATTCTATGCACTTTATGTAAAGCTCTTATTTGGAAGTTGCTTTGGATAAAAGCGTCTGCTTAATGCCTAAATGTAATGTAAATGTCATTTTTCCATTTTATTTTTTACTTATTTGTATTATTTCTAACAAATATCCCAATTCTTCTGTTCATGTACATGTTTTAGTTTCACACCTGCTTTGGCAACGTAAATGTATGTTTCCCCATGCCAAAAACACCCCATTGAATTGAATTAATATTGGTGCCAGGGCTTGGCATTTTGGATCACTAGCCATTACATGGCTAATATATTTAAAGTCACTAGACATTCTGAAGTTCTTATAGCCATAATAGTTTTCTTGAAATGTGTGTGATCAAATTCTACATATCAAAAATGAAAGACAACATGAGAAAACTGTGGCTTAAGCACACTTTGGAAAGATGTATCAATATCTGTTAACTTGACAACACCATCTGCCACAGTTAATAGATACCTTTACATTGCAGTTTGGCTAGTGTTCATTTTTCAATTCAATTCAATTTTATTTATATAGCGCCATATCATAACAAAGTTATCTCAGGGCACTCAATCACATGGAGCCGGTCGAGACCAACTTCCACACACACAAAGCCATTTCAAGCCTTAATGGGATCATGCTATTGAAATGTAACAAAGGCTCTTACCTGACACCAGAATGTCATTGCGGATGGCACAGACAGCATACTCTGACTTTGTGAACTCAGGTAGTTTGGCCAGTGATTTCCACTCTCCTGTGATTGGATCATAGCATTCAGTGTAGGGCAGGTTGAAGCCCCCCACTCTCTCACAACCCCCCACCACCACAATCACCTCGGAGTAGCCAGTCGACCTGTACGTAAGCGAACAGGTAAGACAGAAGGAAAAACATGAAAACTTTTGAGATGGAGGGGAAATAACAACACAAATGAAGCTATTATCAAAACACAAACACAAAAATAATATGTTTGACTTAAAAGACTTCCTACGGGAATGAACAGATTACAGACTTGGTACCTACTTAAAATACTGTGTATTTGTGGGCCTATACAAAGGCTGTGAAGACATATAAACATACATGTGTCAACACTTTGGAGGGATTCTAATTACACATGACAGAAATTTGTGCCAGGGCATGAACAGAGTGGTGGTTTCCACAGGAAACATTCAGTTTACAATGAAGGTGTCAATCTAGGGAACAACAAAAAAAACACACTTGGGTCTAGACTTCAGTTGAATTTCCATGATCACAAATCTTTCCTATTTGGCTGTTCAACACATGCCGTGGAGATGACTGCATTTCCTACGGGGGAGCTATCTAATTAACAACACCTTATTTTCTTAACATTCAAAAGTACTGATACTGGGTGCTCGATAAAGACTACTACTGTCTGTATGTTTACTCATGATAGTGTAGGTCAGAGTTTCACATGCTTGCATACATCTAAGAGATAGTCTAGCCCATGAGCGGTTTAGCTTTGTGTGTGTGCACACAATGTGTGTGTATGTGATTAATTTGATTCTAGAGACTTCCAAAGAGAAAACGCGCTGGAGACACAGAAAGAGGAGAGCCTGTTGAGAGCCTGTTTTGTTTGTCCCTCAGGGCAAATGAAACCAACAGTGTGGGGAATAACTGCCTAATTGGTTAGCTGATCTGAACAGATCTGCCTGGATACTGAAACAATACAATTGAACTACATGTCACACAGCCTTAATAACTGACAACTGTTCGTCTGCAGTGTTCCCAGTTTAACCCTTACCCAGCAGGTCTGACGCACAAAGGACGCTGTTTGTTGTACAGCAGGCTACCATATGGTCTGTTTTGTATGTCATTCAAAAAGGTGTAAGTCAGCGCCAGCCTTTGTCCTTTATCAAACACTACCCTCAACTAGACACTCTTCAAACAAAAAACACAAAAAATCTGAAACCATTTGGTAAATAGGTATAAAGTGAACATGTGGGGACACTCAGAACCCAAACACATCGGCCAGGTGAGTTACACTGCTGGTATGATAACAAGACTCAACATTTCGTGACTACCTTTTCTTGCATCACATCTTTTTTTTATTTTTTTTATATATATCCAACCGACATGTCTGTGTACGAACATGCCCTGCCTTCCTCATTATCATTTTAATTTCAAAATAAGGTTACAAAACCCAGCACAGTCAATGACACACTTGTCTGTTCAGGACAATAACACTCCCTGTCTCTCTCTCTTTCTCTCTCTCTCTCAGACACACACACATAACAACAACACTGCCGGGAGCACCAAGTTCATGTGGAAGTTGCTCTAGTTATAACAACGTAACAGTGTGGGATGAAAGGTGCTTAAAAAGAAATGTTTTCTTATTTCACTCTGACCTCTGCCATCACAGTGAAACAGGTGTTTTAAGCCAACAAGACAAAAAGGCTCGATCGAACTTCTTTTACAATAGAAAACAATGCACAACTGCAACACAGCATATGCTGTAAGCATGTAATCAGATTAACAAGTCATACTATTTCCAAAAGCCTTAAACGGTGTGACCGGATGAACTGTTTGATGAACTTGTTTCCTCTTCTAAATAACATCTAGGTTATTTTATTTGTTGCCTTCCTCATAACTAGTAAGTCAACATTTTAGATACCTGCGCGGACGAGTTCTGGATGACATCATTTCATTTCCCATCACATGGTAGCGTCTTGCCTCGTGGAGAAGCTGGTAGCACTCTGGAGCATTCTGGATGAGCTGGTCTCCCTCCACTGTCTGGACAAAGTAGTTGGGGTGCAGAAGGGGCAGGCGCACGTGGTGCAGCAGGGCCTTCAGCATGGGCTTTCTGTGATCCACGTTGTTGTACACCCATCGCATCACCGCCTCAAACACCACCTCCTCCTTACCAATGGACAGCTCATCGCTGCCGGTGTAGTCTTCCAGCTCTTCCTTGCGTAGGTCGAGGAACTCCTCGTGCTGAGCCACCTCTGAGAAGTTGGCCAGGGCATAACTGCGGCAGTGGCTGGCTAGCTGCTTCAGGGAATGGGCCTCTGCGAAGCGCTGGATGCCCAGGCAGTTGCACGGGTCCAGCTGGTCCTCCAGGAACTTGGCACAGGCATCACGCAGTGTGGTGATCTGGAAGAGGCTGGAGGTCTCAAAGAGAAACTGGACATTCTCTGTGGTGATCTTGGCGCGGCCAGTGTAAACATAGGTGAGGAAAGAGTCCATCGCCTCAGCCAGGATGCCATTGATCTCGACCAGCATCTCGCGGCTCTCTCTGTGATCGTTGCAGAACATGGCTCTGAAGTAGGAAGAGCAGGCAGAGAGCACAGCGCGATGGCAGGGGAACTCTCGGCCCTGCACGCTGATGACAACATCAGTGAACAGGCGGCAGTCACGAAACTCATTGAACACCTGCAGGATGCCCTCTGAGTGGGATGAGCCAGAATTGAAGTCCAAGACATCCTGACTGGCAAACGTTTTGGAATCAACCTCAAACACCTTAGAAGACAACAACATGTATAAAGATTTGTAAAAACAATTGTCTTTAATCAGTTGGGATAGAAGCTGCAAGACAGAAAACATAAAAAAATGGCATGTTTTTTGAAAGCACCTTGCGTTTGACAGCGGGTGAGTCTCTGATCTCGGGGTCCTCTCGGATCATCCTTCTGCCCAAAATCAATACCATGGCTACCACCTTCAACGTAGACCTTCTCTACACTCTAAGATGACCTGAGGGTGGAGAGCAGGCAGTGCAGGACTATTACCATCAAACATGCTTGCATTAAAACTCCTTATATATAATTATCATTTCATCCTATTAGATGTGGTGGGAGGGGACAGCCAAGAAAAGGTCATAAACTCCTTGTAGTACTAATTGAGAACATTCACCACACGCAAACAAGCCACAAAGCACAAGTACAGAAGTAGGTGAAAACATGTGACTCCCAAAAACTATTTCTCAAGGCCATGGGGTAGCGCTAAAATGTCTTACATCATGGATTGAGAAAAGTAGCTTCAGGTATTAAATCTGCGTGACAGCTCATCACTGCTGCAAAACAGTTGTAGCCTGCAGTACAACGGACTGCGTAAGATGGAAGCTGACAAAGAGACACAGGCGGGAGAGAAGTTGAGCAACGGTTGGAGGCCACACTACATGTCAGTCAGGTTTGTTGTGAAAAACAGTGGGGGCAGGGATGCCATCAGACACTATATGATCATAATAATAATCATATAATCATAGTTCGACCAACACGTGCAAAGTCAGTAGTACCGATTACCTCATGTCGTGTTTTGTGTTTTAGTTAAACCTGTAGCTCAAAAACATTGGTCTCCTTCAGAAAAAATACTTAAGAGCAAACAACCACCCTCATGAATTATGCTTTGTTCCCATCCACAAAGACTGTGCATATATTTAGGACAGCCAATACTAAAGTTCTTGGAGATATTTCACCACATTATCTATGGTCACATTGCCCCTGTTAAAGTTGGCAGCAGATCTGGCCTTTGCTCCTGTGAAGTCATCTAACTCTAATTTATTTTTAAACTTTGGCTGAGCCTTGCAGACTCTCAACCTATTCACGTGTGTTGTTTGCCAGCAGCAGCAGCAGCAGCGCCTCCTTGACGTTCGTGTACAGGTTTAACCAGAGGAGACACGCGAAAGGTTGACTTTGTGATTAATATCCACTGAGGAGGAATACAATAACATATCACAATGTCAAATTAAACGAATGACACCAAATAAAATCTATTTTATTGCGTTAACTTGTGTTTTTTTGGTATTATGGTTTGCTGATATCCAGGAGAATAAGTACAATCGGAATTGACAGGGGCTTATAAACAAAATAATACATCCATCATTTATTGTTTAATGTTATTTAAATTATATACGAAAGTGTTGAAATGTAGCATTATATGTCATTATTTTAGTATCAATAACAGACAATCAAGTGAAATGTATTTATGTAACCTACATAGACAGGTAGCTAAACAGGCTTCGGTTTATTAGACAAAGACGTGCCTCGCGCCGACCGTTAGCCCTTGACAACAAACTTTAAAATAGAGAAAGCTAGCGGAGCCGTTTCTTTACTCGGTGCAGCATTTTGGGACAAATTCAAACGGGAGGAAAGAAATACTTCTTACTTAAATTCAACGTAAACAACATCCTTTGTTCCAAATAAAGGTTGTTACCTTATGCAGACGTTTCCAGATGAAGCTTCCTCTTCAGTAACAAGTGACCAAACAAAACAAAAGTATGGACAAAAATAAAAAACGGAATCTTTAACAAGTTTATCTGTATCTTTTACAATAAATGCCCTCGTATAGTTATGGCAAACAAAGCAGGCTGTTATATAGCCGGGACATTTTGCTTCTGAGGTGATGACAAAAACAAAGAGCTCTAACTAGCTAACAGTAAACACAGAACCCATATATACTTGTCAGGCAAAAAAAAAAAAAAAATCCATCCTACTGCGCCCACTCAGCTGGTTTGCGGTGCATTATGGGGAAATGAGTTCAAAGGCCGCGTTGTCTTTTACTTTTTGCTCACCGAGGAACAACACTTCCCAGGCGCCTCTAGTTCTCCACGTGGCCGTTCTTTGTTTGCAAACAAAGTGAACTTTTAGTAGTGCGAAAGGTCATACCGAGAAGTGACAGCGGTTGAGCAATACACGCGAAATAACACCAGTTTCATGGCGTTACCTGCACGATGGGGTGGAAGACAGTTAGTCAGAGTAGTAGTTAATACAGAGTAGCCTATTAACCGTAAATGTTATAGGCAAACGTTGTCAAATACACGTTACGATCTGTTTAAAATACCAGCCTTACGAATGTGTATTTACATATAATTACTATAGACGTACAAAAGCAAACAAAAACATCCAAGGCATATGTTCCTAACAAAACAATATAGCTGTAATGTGATCCTGGGGACACGTGAAAACAGGATGAAACGCAGCATGCTTTTTTCAGGTGAAGAGGAAGGAGGAGCTTTGTTGGAACAAGGGATGTCCCAACTTCCTCACTCGGTTGCAAAATATTTCTGCGAACTTCCAGCAGAGTTCCCCAAAAGGGTCCACGATGTTACAGTTTGGGGAGGACTGTACCCTTTACACATCGTACTTCTGACAGTGGATGTTACGGCCTGTGTACACGTTTTTACACACACACTGCCACTACTACTGTACACACATCTTCAGGACATAGATAGGGAGCAGGAACAGCCACAGGTCTCTGTCCCAGAAGGGAGAAAGGTAGAGTGGAGGCTTTTTTTTTTTTTGTACCATCAGTAATACACACTAAGTGGAACATCACAAGTTGAGACGCTACAGCAACTCGATGACCAACTGAAGGAAATGTGCACAGATCAGGGACAGGTGCACAAGGAAGGTTGTTTTGGCCTCCAGCCACCTGCTGTATGAGTTCAACAGAACAAAACCATGTAATCAGAGAACACCATGAGGACGATTAGCACCATATGATTCACTGCCAAGAGGAAACATTTCCATAAAAAATGTGTAAAATCAGTCAATAGTGAATAATGAATCAGAAACTACTACAGTTGGGTAATTACAGTGCCATGGAAATGTATGTAAAAATGGCAAACAAATTCGATTTTTTGTGTAGATCTGATCCCCCCTGCAGATAAGGAAAGTCTGGCAGCGAGCACCAGGAGCAGATGTTTAGAGCTTGTGTGAGCAAGCCCCAGTGGCTTGATAGCAACAAAAGACACCTACAAGAGCAGTGACGCAGCCCAGTGGACAGTCGAATGTGTCCCTCTGCTGTTGAGTTGTTGTACCAGTTACAGATGGCACGCAGCAGAGATAGAAGTCCCCACAGGACGCCTGAGTCATCACTATCCACCGCACCTCTGTTCTCTCTAATGCCTGAAATTGTCCAGTCAGTTACCCATGTGTTAATGATCGTCTTGGGCATCCAGTTTTAGACAAACACAGCTTTGAAGGCAAATGGCGTTAAGTGCTTTGTTTCAAACGTCATAAAACAGGCTGAGGGTCGGCTTCTGCATTACATAATGATGATAAAATACACATTTGGGTTGTACAATTTATTTAAAGAAAAATGTATTGGAATGAAGTTGCCTCAATATTGAGACAGCAAGGGAGTTCATTCTCATTTGGATCAGCACAGCAGCAAAAAAGCTCTTCTGACCTACAACAAAAGTCAGATTCTACAGCGACAAAACATGCCTAGCACCAATTAAGACAATTAAGTGCTTAAAACACACAAAAGCTAAGACTGCAGTTGAAAGGGATGCTGAATAACCAATTTATATTTAACTGTTGCCGTGGCACGTATCGTTTCGAACAAGAATGATACATCTGAGGTGAAGTAAACATCGTATATGATGTAAAGCATGGACAGGGCAATAGCTGCCATTGAGGACATGTCCTCAGTATTGTTTCTGGGAGTTTAAAGTGCTGAGGAGGAGTTTATGTTCTATACATAAACACAAATTACACCTTGTGTTTTAGAGGCACTATTCTGTGACTGCTGTAGATCAACAAAATAAGATCAAATAAAGGAATTTATTGTTTCTAAGTTCATTCATGGCATTATTAAACAGCATTTAGACAATATACACAAACAATATGAATATGGAAAAGGTGAATTTTATTATTTTTTTTTAAATAAAGATTCTTAGAATCTGGGTATTAGGACTCATGAATTCAGTATTTCTAAAATCCTGGCTACTGCCCTAACAGTTACATCTTTGTTTGTTGGTGGGCAGCATGTGACCTATGTGTATCACATGTAATTCTATTGGAGAACTTAAATAAGCATGAATAGTTCATGACAGATTGTTTATGAAACTGTGATCTGGAGTTTCCTGTGCTGGTGTAGCAGCTTTGTTAGAGTATCAGAGATCTCCCTGTACCTCAGCCCGTACAGGTATGGAGCACACGCTCTGGGCAGCAACATGAAAACACACACATTGACCGTGCTGATCCAAACACGAACATCTTGAATGTCTTTCCTCTGGAACAGGTAGAGCTCCAGGGTGAAAACAAAGCCCGGGAAAAAGTAGAGCAGGAGCAGAACCCCGTGAGCCAGCAGCGTGAGCCGGGCCCTGGAGAAGCGGCTCTTCCAGATGCCGTGGGTCCTCGTTACCATGTAGAGCCGAATGTAGCAGTAAAAAATGAGTACAGCACAGATGAGTGCGGCTACAAAGAAGTAGATGTGGATCCCCACCATGTTCTTGACCTGAATGAAGCCGAGGGAGATGACCACCAGACACATGGCCACCTTCTCGTCGGCGTTTCCCCCCTCCACCTCCATCATGATCACCAGGGTGAAAGGGTAGATGGCTGCCAGCATCCACACCCCCACCAGTATGCGGTAGGTGCGGGCGGGTGGCAGAAGGTCATGGTAACGGAGAGGCCAGCGAACCGCTGCGTATGTGTCGACCACCATGAGGGTGACAGTGAGGATGGCGCAGCAGTAGGCGGTGACCGTGACCGCTGTGACCATCTCGCAGACCAGCCAGGGGATTTGAGCCCTCACGGCATTACAGATCATTGTGGCCAGGTTGAGGATTAGGAAGAGCATGTCTGCCGTCAGGGTGTTGGCCAGCAGCAGGTAACGCGTCTCCTGACGCAGCGCACGGGACATAAAAATGCATGTCAGGAGAACAGGGTTGGCTAGTAAGGTAGCCACAGTGAAGACTGTGGTAGGGATGGAAAAAAGCTCTAGATGCCACCTCTGCAGGCTGTCCAGCCATTCCTGCGTGAGGTTTGACATGAGTGCTGATGCTGTCATTTTGTCTTTTGAGTTGGGGAGACACAGATGCTCTGACTGAGGTGTGTTTTATGGTGCGTTGGCTACTTCCTCCAGCAGCTTCCTGTGAATGAAAACACCATAAATTTATATCAGCAATCAGAGTGGACCCCCTTCAAGCATGCAAATGCAAACAAATATGCAGTCTAGTGTATGAGTAGAGAATATGTCATTTAATTTTCTTTCATATAATCGCTATAACACAGTTAGATCTAGTTAACAGCCACACGGAGTGTACAAAAGGCAGTAACTCTGAATTATGATCTGTGGTCTTTAAACAATATCTCACTATGTGTTCACATATCCAACATCTTGATGGCTGGGCAAACATGATATATACATTTTTACAGTTTGTCGGACTCAGTCTTGATCAAATTGACATGGATTTAACTTCTGTAATGCTCTTAATTTAATAAGTTCAGTCCAGTATTAAAATGAGAAGCCAGCACTTTGCCTGTATTCAAATAAAAACAGCATAAAACAAAGGACTTTGTCCCTTCAGTGTGTTGCAAACAAAAAAACTAATGCAAATGAAGAAGTAACACTGAAAATAAATTACAACTGACTTTAGCTGCTGTTTGGATGAAACAAACTTCAGCCAGTGTTAATATACATAAATGTGTCTACACGTCCAGGTGGGGTATCAGACTTTAATAGATAAAACGTTTTTAGGGGAATAATTTCAAACATTATTATGCCACCGCAGGGCTAAATGTTTGGAAATACTCACTCGAGACAAAAACAGAAAATCACTCGCTTCTGTCCAAACATTGTGCCGACACATGTATTGAGAAAATATTGATTGACCAAAGGTAAGTTTTCTTACCTGATGTCCAGAACAGAGAAACCTCTCTGTGTTGCACATCCATTAGGGCTTAACGCTTCTATAAATCAATGGGTGTTTTGTACGACTCGTCTCGCCCACCGGCCTTATCTGATGTACCTTTTGTTGACTCATACAGATAATATAGGGAAGGTGAAAGGAGAAAGCTAGAGCCACTTGGCTGTCACATAGTAACAGGGTGGAGCTTTCATCATCTCAGCTGCTCCTTATGCTGTTGCCGCATGCTGATGTGTTACATTTGATTTGGTTGTAACATCTAGATTAAATCTAAAACCTCTGAAATTGCTTAATTGATGTAGTCTTAAGGAAAGTATCTATGTAAGAAAATGATGACACTCATCCATACAGAGTCTTCATCCATCAGCCTCACACTGACGTCATCTCCTCTTACTGTAGGTCCTGATGCGGCCACTTGAACAGAAATCAAACGTCAAACCAGTTCAGTCTGTCGCCATCATGGGTACATTCAAAAGGGAACAAGCCAGGTAACAATAACCACATTATGTTTCCGTGTGTTTAAGATAAGACTTTTCTGTAGCACTTTATGACGACCCTGACTTCAACAAACAGTTCAAAAAACATTTTATTGGTTCATTTGTCACAATCAGACATGTCATTTCTCTAATTGTTACTTCCTCTTTAAATGTTTTTTAAGTTCTCTGTCCCTCCCCCACTGTCACTTCTTTCTCCTCTTCCTGTATCCACTTTTTCCACCCGTCTCCTCATCTTCTCCATCGTCCTCCTCCTCTTCCTCATCATCATCATCGTCACTATCAGCTTCAATGCTGCCTTGCTGCTGCTGTTGCTCCTGCCATTCTTTTGCCATCAGTCTCTTAAACACATCATACTCCTCTGCTGTAGCCATGGCAACATGTGCGAGGAATGTGTCCTGGTCAATGTTAAGGATGCTGTCCAGTTTGGGGTTGATGACGATCGTTTGTCCTTTCTTGTCTGGGGTTTGATACAGACCCCTGCGCTCCAGAAAGGAGTGTCGATTGCGCACCTCGTCCAGAGTGAAACGAAACAACCTGGACTTCACCATCTCCGCCTGTTTGACACCCATTCGGAAGTAGACGTACTGCGAAGAGACAGGTGTTAATATGAGGTTACAAACAATTATCAGTTTGGAATGACAAAAAACACTAAAAGATAAAACCTCAAATAGACTTATAACACTAGCTGTTACAGAAATACAATGGCTAAATTATCAGTTACCGGGTTAAATGCCGCACAAAACCTGAAATGAACCACGTTCCATTCTGTGGAGACTCATACACCACTTAACAACACGGTGGCTACATCTCAAGTCTCTGAATTGCCTCCACGTTTCCCTGGCGTATGTGTCTTTTTGTGAAACAATGCGAGGAGAGAGAGAAAACGAGGAAAATATGGTTGTAAAGAAATGAGACGTCCTTTCCTCTGAAGCGTCACGTGAAGTGGCGGCGGCAGGTGATTGCAGCCGGATCAGCTGTCAGTCGGGTCAACAGCGGTAGAGACTGTTGATGGAGTTTGTATCTGCACACGTACACTACGCCAATACTAAAAGGCAAATTATCACTAACAAAGCAGGAGTGTTTTCTCTCTGTAGCCCGTAACATGTTTAACAAACACCTGCACATGAACAACCTGCACTCTGTATTTACTGTAACCTGGGTTTGTATTATTTATTCATTATTTGTATCTGTATTTAATGATATCCTGAGTGTGAAATCATTAGGGAATAACCCAAAATATGATTAGGGTGTCTTTAGTTATTACGCTATATCTTTCACAGAAAATTTTAATGAGTAGTGAGTTGGCCATTTTGTAGTGCTGCTCGAATGTATAGTGAGAATTATTATGCCCTATATAGAAGACTCAATGTATTCCACAATGCATTGTGAAAAGTAATGTACAAGTGATGGTCACTAACCCAGCATTATATACCATCATGCATTGTGCTGAAAGAAAACTATCAGACAGACGAGAGGAGCTCACTATATAGTCCTGTAGGGAGTAGTGAATGATTTTCGGAAACAGCCAAGAGCTTTGAGACGGCCTTCAAGATGGCGAAGCAGAACAATGTCCGGTCCAAGCGAGGATCGAGGAGCGAGCGTGGATGTATCTATGGGAGCGAGGAGATGTCAAATAAGAGGCTTGAGATGTATCCTGTGATCCGTTCACAGCCACTGCTGTCCAAGAGAGGCTACGTTCAATTATGGCCACCAGAGGGAGCACTACAGTTGTCTCCCAATTAAGCGACCTCAAAGAAAGTCAGTAAGCACACTAAAAGTGCTGCTGATGGACACTATTGTCAGAAAGGAACAAGCTGCACACAACTGGGAAGATTTGATTAAATTGTGGCAGAAGACCTACAGAAACACATCAGGAAAACTATTTAAAAAAAAAAACATCTTTCAAATGTTTTAAAATAGATTTGTGAACTTTAAATGAGTGACAGACATTCATGAGGGAGGATCTTTTGTCATTTTCTGTTAGCACAAAAATATAAAGTATGGTGATTTCTTGTATTCTAAGTGGGGAAAAAGTGCACACTGTGAACATTAGTAAATAGTACGTACTGTATGCCGTTAGTGTCTACTTTGAATTGGGAAACAGCTTATGTGAACAGGAATCCCTCTGCGAGGGTTTTGTGTTGCATTGAACTTCCATATTTTTCATTTAAGGTCTGCAACTAATGATTATTTCCAATTTGAAAACACATCACAATTTTCCAGAGCCCAGGATTATGTCTTCAAGTTGCTTGTTCAGGATCAACGTTTGAGGTGCTGGAACCAGTGAATGTGTTGTTTGAGAAATGACTTGCATGATTAATCACTTCATCAAAATGATTGGCTAGTTAATATTCTATTGAACTACAAATCAATTACCTGAGTAATTTAAATGTCTTTATGTCTCATTAGTAAGTGTGTAAAACACTCTTTAGAGTCTCATTCCTTTCTTGTTTGGTCTACACGCTGACCTGAAACTTGTACTCCAGCTGAGCCACGTTTTCCAGTACGACGGCCGGACTTTCTCTGAGGATATCTGTGACCTGCTGGACGGTAAACAGGCACTTCTCTCTGAGGAACACCACTACATGTTTTATTGTTTTCACAGGCACGGTCAAGATCTGAGGGTAATGAGCCACCACTCTCTGAAGACTGCCTATTGGGGGGGGACATGAGGAAAAACAGAGCATGAAGTAATTCCACTTAAAGCAATGCTTCAACAATGTTGTGATAAACTGTGCTGCACACGGATCACGACCTCACCTTCAACTAAACCTAGTTTCCGCAAGTTGCCTATGCGCTGCTGAAGCTGCGACTCCTTGATAGTGTAAAGTTCAGGACATTTCTCCAGCAGCTTCAGCACACTGGAAGGATTGAGACCCAAGACGAACAGAACCGTGAGAGTTGACAGAGCACGTTTGTCAGCACTTCCTCCTCTGACTTTGGACACGGCTTCATACATCTGCTCTGCCTGGGCGTCTGTGAATCCCATATCAACCAAAGAGCGCAGAGACAGCTCTGTGACTGGCTTCCTGGGTGGAGGACTGAGTCCATGGTCGTGGCTGGTGGAGGAACAGAACAATCTGCACCCGATGCACAGAGGCTGGAGGTGGCATCTCCCAAACTGAAGTGGACTGAATGTAGAGGCATTTCTCACAGTCCACCGAAGAACCTGAGAAAATCAAATCATGGCTATAAAACACTGACGGCGGATGAGCCCCTGTTAACAACGATAAAAGCTACGTTTGTAGTAGATAATGCTAATAAACCTGCTGTGACCATTAGCCAAAGTTAGCAAACATGAAGGTTATAGCGCAAGTTTGCGGGCTGGCGGTCGTTTCTACATTTGTGAAGTAGGCTGCTCATTTAATTAAAGGTTTTACTACGTATTCATTTATATCAAGTTAAAGAAATATAAAAAAATGTCACGTTTTGTAGCTTTCTGATTCACCTGACGTGCAGCCACTCGGGTACCCATGCTTGTCCGTCGTAGATGTACTTCCGATGTTCAACACAGGGTGTAAAGACAAGGGTTCCGCTATAATCCTGCTTGAATGACGAAAAGCACACCCACTAGAATACACAGCAAAACTTAATCCAATGTTTTTATGTGTGCAAACCTTGTAGAATGAACGAACCGATTTAGATAGTATATTGGTGTGAGGTGTAGTATTTGAGTCTTTTATCCAACAGAAGATAATTCTGCTTCTTCTGCTCTTTTACACCTAAAGCTATATTGTTATGGGCTGAGGAACACAAACATTCTTAATCTACATCTATAAATCAATCTCCTCATACATATGTGAATAAACCTGCAATTTATATGGTACAATATTACAGATTTGTAAGTATTTTAACTCAAGTTGACTAGGTTTTTCTCCAGATTTTTGTCAAATCCACTTCAGAGGCATTTTGTTTGGGAAATCTTCAGTTACAATGAGACCAAGCAGCTGGTTCCTAAGCAGTTTGTAAGGGCACCATGTTAGAAACTGCTGTATGAATGAATTGATTGCTTTGCCATTTAATTATTTGCTTACTGGCTGAATATACAATTAATAAAAATTTACAATGTTTGCACGACAAACAAAAACTTCCTACAGTTCTGATTAACAGGCAATTCCCCAATTATCACAAAAAATATAAAAAGTAACAAGTTTGTGGTAAAATGATTTATTAATATAGAAAAATAAATAGATAAAATATTGTAAATATACTTACAAATTGTAATTAAAACATTTAGGATTAAAATCATAAATTTAAAACAATGCAGGACCAATAAAACATTTCCTTTCAACTTCAATCAAACGATGTTCTTTGTGAGGTAAACAATTGTCTTGTTGGTTTTGGTGGCACAAATGGATCCCTGTGAACGATTACTACAATTTCAATGCTTCAACATTTCACAAAGAATAAATAAAATAGATTAAATGAAAAGGAAAAACTGCTGGTGCATCATGATGCATTTGCTTTGCTGTGTTGCACTCGGCAATAACAAATATGTCAACAAGCACATTTTGACCAACAACAGCTTGACAATAATATTCATTACAATTTGTAGCAAGCTGTGTACACTTAATAAAGGCAAAGGTCAATTTGTCTCTAGACAGTAGTGTTTGATTATGGTCTTGGTCTAAGCCTGCCCTTTTCATATTTTGCACGTCATGTTCTCTTGCTGCGCTGCTGCAGGCTAAATGTTGGGCGGAAGGTTGGGCTCGACTCCCTTTAAATTCAGTCTTTAATCCTCATGGAGGTACTTCTGAAGCTCTGTTTCCAGGGCCACCATTGACAACCTGTCATCCTCCTCCTCATCATCATCATCATCATCATCATCATCATCATCATCAGGAAGAGTCTCATGATGTTGATCTGGGAAAAGGCCTTGCCTGACGTACATTTCAGGACTGGACACCTGGTGCTGTCGTGAGCCTATTAAAAGAAGAGAGGGTCCCAAGTACATGAACTCTGCTCTGTCACTTTACCGTCTTACATTTGCATAACAGAGACTACAGATTATGGAGATTCTCTGTGGTAACTTCTACACAAAGCAAAGAGGGTTGTGTCTATGTTGGAACCTCTAAAACGACAGAACAAAATAAGCGTGGCCAGTTGCCATTTTAAATTTGTAGGCCTGTTTTTACACTAAAGCCACCAGTAGTTGTCAAAAGGACGCTTATACTCAATTAACTTAGGTGGGTTAGTAGCTTGTAACAGCAAGGTGAAAGAGGTAGGGAAACATTTACCATCTTAATTTGTATATTAAGAGATTTATTTACAAATGCTGAAAATGTACAAAGAAAATGATAATTACAGTTGGAACCTCCTCTGGCTGGCCATTGTCAGTCAAACCACAGTGTTAAACAATACTCACAGAAGCTCCGAGGGTCTGGGACCACCTCTGTCCAGCTGTACTCTGCCAGGGAAATGGGCTGGCTGATCCAGGACTGCAGCAGGAGCTGGTCCAGAGTCATTCTTTTAGCGGGATTATTGTGCAGCAGCCCAGATAACACAGCATGCAGATCTGAGAGTGTACATAGAGAAAAGCTCAGCACAGAGATATAAAAATAAAAATAAAAAGATATATTTTGTCATTAATTTTTCTGTGCGACAGTTAATGAAAACCATTTGAGGCCAACCTGGAGAAAGGGGGAACGGGGGTTTTAGTTTGGCATCCAGGATCTCCTCCACACCACAAAAAGGGTTCTCACTGAATAGCAGAGTGTAGAGCAGCACACCACAAGACCACATCTCCAGCTCTGGACCCTCATAGCTACAACAGAACCCCAACACAGAGACAAACAATCAGAAAACAAGCGTATACTTGGCAATAAGGAAATTATTGCTGTTTTACTTATCTGTTAATTTACTGTCTGTTTATGGCTTTACTAACTTTACTACATCGTAAAGGTTAATGGATCACACCGGACTGGAAACCAGTGCTCCGACCTAGATTCTGCTGTCAGGTTTAATGATTTGATTGAGCTGTGTAAACACAAGGACAGTTATTCCTCTTCTAACCTGACCAATCTATAAAAGGAGATCATTATAACATTTTATTTAAATTTGTTGCTAAATAAAAAGGAACATTCTCTGGAATAATGTACATACGGATTTCCCTGAAGCACCTCCGGGGAGCAGTACTCCAGTGTGCCACAGAAATTGTAAAAGAGCTTTCTGGGAGCCATCATGGCAGCAGAGCCGAAGTCTATCAGTCGAATGTGGAAACATTTTTCGATGATGATGTTCTCATCTTTTATGTCCCTGTGAAGGATGTTCTTAGTTCTCAGATAGAAGACAGCGGCCACCAGCTGGCAAGAGAACAACACAGAACATCCAGTTTAACAAGGAACAAATTAACACTTCACACCTTTCAGAACCCTTTCTCCTGTCATGTGTATTTTTCTTGGCCTTTTACATACCTGTCTAAAAATGTAGCTGGCCAGGGGCTCATCCAGCCTTGGCTGCATGTCTATGAATTCAAAAAGATCCAAGCCGTCTCCGTGTTTCTCCATCACCATCTGGAAGTAACTGCCATTCTCAAACACCTCCAGCACCTAGAGGCACATACACAGTATATATAGGATGAGCAAAATCATTTTGCATAATAAATGAAAGTTTTCACAACTATGCGTCTTAAAGGTTCTGATGTGACAACCCAATTACCTTGACAATGTTGTGGTGCTGTACTCGGGTCAGTATGGCAATCTCCTGGCTGACGCGTCCCAGCATGGGGTCATCTACCCAGCAGTCACTCACTATTCTGGCCTTGTTAATGAACTTTACTACAACCTGCAAATGTAAAAAGTTACAGTAAATTGCAATGGGAGGCTGCGTCATCACAACAATTATATTACTCTTGCAACTCTCATGGTTTATCTTGGTTTTCATAAGATAACAATTGATAGTCAAATACATAGAAATTGCTGTATATTGTATATACGTGAATGGGATATGTTCCTGCATTAATGAAAATGTTCTCTTACTTCTTGTTCATCATTTCGCCTTATTGCCTTCCAGACAAAACCAAAGGCTCCTTTACCCACAGCTTGAAGAGGCTGGTACTCTTCCTCAAACTGCCCGTCACAGGCTCGAGACTGCTCCAAGTCCATGGTGGAGCGTAATGCCTCCCCGTGACTGGCCTCACCAATCCTCTAAAAAAGGAGGAAAGAATGATGACTTGAAAGCAGAACAACAATTTTTATATTTTGATAAAGAAATATATTATGTGCCATACTAAGGTATTTCTAAAGATCTTTACTGCCACTGACCTCTCCTAGACTGGCTGCTGATTGGTTGAGCAGGGATCGATCTGTTTGCAACAGTGCCCCCTGGTGGCCAAAACTAGTCATCCACACGCAGAACATGGAGCTTCCATCAGGGAGGTTAGTCCTGCACACATCAAACTGCACATCTGGACAGAAAATAAGGTACCGGTTAAAGTCCTTTTGCTGTGCTGCACATAAAGCAAACAGAAAAAAGCAGACTTGTTTGGGGGATGATGATGATGTTGTACCAACCTACTCTTGTGCCATCTCTGTGGTAAGCGCTTCCTTTGTATTGCCCTTCCAGTATCAGTGTACTGTCTGAGGAAAGCGTGCGTCCATTCACCTTCTGTTTCTTAGGAGTAGATGTAGCAGGGATGTCTGTGATTGACTGAACGCCACCGTTCGGTTGCATGCAGAACCCTTGGCTCTTGTCTTTGTGAATTGAAGAGAGAGCTGCCCACTGATCCTGCTCACCCTGGTCATTTTCTTCTCGCTCTACGCTTGAGCCGTTTCTGGCCTCTACACTAGGGTCCCCGGTCTCCGCAGGCTCTGCTTCCTGGTCGGACCCGACCACGCATGGGGAGGGTGTACGCAGGAGCTCAGCTGTATCGCAGGACGTCATGGAGTGTTGGTTATCATCATTGTACCCTCCGCCGCTGAGCAGCTCCATACTACCACTCAGATCTAGGTCTGCCAGGACCCGGGTCACTAGATCGCCGTTGCTGTTAAGGTCTAGGAAATAGCTGGCTGAGTCCACAATGCACGCTGAGCGAGAGTCCTCAGTCTGGCCTGGATCAGAACCACCTTGGCCAGCAAACTTTTCACAGAAGCCAGAGGAAGACCTGGGAAATTGAGTTTCAATAAACTGAAGGCAAGAACAGCTAAATCTAGATCAGAAAATCTTTTCAGAATAAAAACACATACAGATATTATTTTATTTAAAAGAAGAAGGCTGGGAAATATGAACATTTCTGAATATGTTTGCAGTTGTCAAATCTCAACCTAGCGTGTCATTGACAATTAGGGCTGCATCACATCCACAGGCTGGCCTACTTTAGTGATTATTTGCATGTAAATGACGCAAGTCGTTCAGTTTAAATGGATGTTATGGAACTGTTGTCAGGTCAGGAGATACATTTCCTTCTAAACTGAGATATCAGCTACATTTTAGTGAAACTTCAGCCAAAACAACTGAAGGAATAAACCATTCACCAGCTCATTTCTCCACGACAGCATGATGCAGTATGCAGAGCAGGTGGTAGCCTTGGTTACTGACATATTAGATGGGCTGTCTTAACAATTAGATATCAGATAGGGTGATGATTACATGCAAATAAGGTTAACGCCAGTTGAAAATGTTGATGCTAAAAATGTGGTGACTGAAATGTCTCTTAGACAAAAGAACTGCAACTTCTACCCTCACCTGCTCTCCAGTGAGATGACCTCAAAGCTGGAGTCTTGGAGGACGGAGGCGCATGAGCGGCGGTCTTTGCCTACATCACGAGAGGTGCCACCCACCCTGCCAACAGACTGTCCATTCTGAGAGGTTGTGATGGCAGGTTTATCATTTTTATGAACATTACTGCCTAGCTGCTCTTGGTTATGGCGCGGTGGCATGTCAGGAATCAGGCAATAGGTGTCTTCTTCTGAAGGTTCCACCCAGGCAAATGTCTTGAGGAGTGCCTGAGTGGTATCTGCATGGTCTAGCTGGCTACTGAAGAGAGCGACCTGGGCGGCCTCCTCCATCAGCTCTATAGTGTCATCGGCCCTGAGGAAAGAATGGCTGGACTTTAATCTAAGTACTGTAACGCCAATCGGGATCCAATAAGAATGCAATGATCATCCCGTAAAAAGCAAAACTTAAGTACTAGATATTTTGTGAAAAATAATTATGCATTTGCTTCATTAGCAGCATGGTGTGGGTTGGAGGTATCACTTTTATCACAAGCTCTACTTGTTAAGTGTCATGTTCGCACACTTTAAATCACAGAATCACAAACAAATGAACAATTATAGGTGTTATTTATTTTATATTATATGATTATTCATATATCTTGGTACTGTACTAAATTACACAAATGTTACAGCAGAACCATATTAATGTTTCTCTGCCGGTCTTGTCCATGACTATTTCAAATATCTATAGGTGGGAACAAACACACTCTTTCTTTTAAGTCAATGAATGACATGTCATTCAGTTCCTTCAAACCTGAAAATTGGTTTGAAAGTATAGCACTACATGCTGTAAATCAATCCATCTCTTTTGACCAAACCTGCTGTGACATTATTTGTCCAACAGATGGAGAAACAGAGTGGCGTTAAAATATTATAAATCCAAATCTGAAATTTTCCAGGATCACAATCAGGATCATTATAACCCTTGTGCTACCCTGTGGAGAAGACACTGGGTCAAGACAATGGGCCACTGGGTCAATATGACCCAGCAAGGTAGCACAAGGGTTAACTTCTTATGAAACTATTGTGATCCCAGGTTGCAAAATCTGCAAGTGTTATAGTGTCTCTGCTGGCTGGTTTAGATACACAGAGAGGGTATCTTGACCACAGAGTTGATGTGTTTACAGATTTACTGCCAGGCATATCAAATATACATGCAGGCTGCTGCTTTTAGGCGTCTGGATACTGCTACAGCAGCTTTTGCCTGTCCAGTATTTGTCTGTGCACAGATTTGGTCTGCTATTAATTCTGATGTTTGCATCAATTTCTGTTCCGCTTTAACTCGGCCACGTTCAAGAATTTTATTATCCTTTGGTAATATGGAGTAATTGGGCACAAAAACATTCAGGTGGCTTGTGACAACTAGGACACAGGGATTGCTACTTACTTAACCACACGCGTGGAGCTGACAGCAGGGGGAGAAAGGGTTGACAACCCCTGGGGTTTCTCCAGCCTTGTACTGGTTCCAGTGAAGATCCTACCTCTCCCTGTAGAGGTTCTTCCCAGGGCGGCATGTTGCACCATGGCCATATCGCCGGCAACCAGTGAGGAAGGGTCTAGGATCGAGAGAAATTTGCACAAAATTGTAAAGTTTTCACACAGTGTAAACAAATAACACAATGTGACGAGATAAAAAAAACCCACAAAAAAACAACAGTAACTGAGTAAAACGACAGAGCAGCCACATTGATCTGATTAGACACTATTGTGAGGTGCATTTTACACATAAAACTGTTTTTAACGGGTTCTCAAAGTCTGACACTGTGGCCCCACGCACAATTTGAAGTTAATATTAATGGATTTTGTCACTCCTCTTTGTCTTGCTTTTATTTGGGGGAATAACCATGCTCTAATTTTACACAAGTCCCAAAAATGTGAGGGCTGTAAACAGGAAGTATCATGTTGCCATAGAGTTGTAAGTGAGTTAGCTTGTCACAGGGCTACAGCTTGAGCCCTGTTACATTTTTTAAGCATGCAGTTGTTTACATTTTGATACATTTGCACCATTCAAAGTACACCACCAAATTAAATATTAAGCATTCCAGTTTGCAATGTAGCAATGGATGTACAGCTAACTATCACTGGATTAAAAGTTATTTTTCTGTGCTTTCTAAGCAGATTTATAGATGTTTATTTGAGATGGACAGTGGAGAAGATGACATGGATCAGGCCGAGTTATAATTCCCGTTGGTTTTTAGAACACCAGCATGCACCTGTCCCCTTCCACCTCTCCTTAAACCCTCTCATGCCCCCCTGAGGAGACACACCACACAGTTAAAAAAAATGTTCTAGTTTAGACCAATCACAGCAAGTGGGTTGTGAAAAGGCTCATCACAAATACATTCAAATGCTTACCATATTTCCCTGATATTTTGGATAAGGCAGTACTTTTACTAGCCTCTGCTTGAGAATCAGAGAAGGGGCTGGCCTTCCTGCCTGAGTCAGACATCGATCCATAGAAACCGGGCATCAGAAAAGTGACACTCTGTTGGTGACAAAGCAGAAGTGACAGAGGTGAGAGCTGGCCCGGTCGTCAGTTCAAATAGCCTCGTGCAGCTGGTCACGTTGGCTAACCTTTCTCAGCAGCTCGTCCTTGTTGTAGCCAAACAGACTGAGAGCCAGGTGGCTGTGGATGCTGTAGATCGAGCCATCGGAGTTGAGCAGGAGGAGGCCGCTCAGAGGAGCAAACACCCAAACAGTTCCAGAGTACTCCAGTGCAGGGCCGGGGGAGAGGACAATGCTGGCCACTTTGACTTCTGTAAGAGTCGAGACACATGTTGTCTACAAGTCTACTAGATCACAGTACACGATGAATAACATTTTTAGAGTACATATAGTATAGTTTATATACCTTATAATTATATGATAGGGTTCTATTCAACCATTGTGCACGCAGGGCAGACATCGTTTAATGATGAAAGGACATTAACAGTACAAGCTGCAAAACTACCATTGCAAGTACCACATTTGATCAATATGGGTCACATTAGGTTGTATGCAGTCCAGTTTTCCATGTTATCTTCAAACTGCCAACATTTCATGAGCTAACAAAACTAGCCCTGATTTTTGATTTATGGCTCCTACTTCTCTTGATATTAAATAACTTCTTTAACTTTGATGGCATTCTACTTAAAACCCCCACTTTTTATCAGTGCTTGCCAGTTACTTTAAATTTGTATTACTTTTCCAACAGGGCTTTAAATTATCTTGTCTAGCATGTGTTTATTTTTCTCATTATGAAGGCTGAAGTGCTTGGGCAAACAGACAGTGGATTATGCACCAGTTTCTACAGTATAATATTGAAATTTTTTAATCCCTCTCTGATCTTGCATTATCTTTAAAAAATAGCTTACCTGAGGATGGTTCTTTTCCATTAAGTTGCTTGCGATGTTTGGGGCTTGAGCCAGCTGACTTGCACATAGAGGAGGTGAGAGGAGAACATGGCTGCTTGTCCTGTGCATCGGATTTTTCAGGATTCTCTGTTGGACAGGTGCAATCAGTCCCAGAGTTTTGGTGTTGGGGCCTCCCGCATACCACTTCCCCCTGAATTTTGATACACAGTGGAACTAATGCACCCCCGCTGCTTTTACCACACACTCTCTGAACCCTCAGCATCTGAAAGAAGGAAGGATACACAAAGTCAAAGATGACAGACTTACAGAAATACCTGAGCTTAAGACGTTGTGGGGTATAATTTATTTTCTTTGTGTTCCTGAACTGTTTAAAAAGCACACTGGTAAACAGAAACTTGAAAGCAAAGCTTAAAAAAAAAAAAGATTCTTTCTTTAGCTGAGTGGGACAGTTTTGATTGTAAAGTGTGCTTACTTTGGGCAATGCAGTACTGCGGAGGGGGATTTGTAAAGAGGGGATTAGCTCCTTAACAGACGCTCCTTTTAACTCGTCGGGATGGTGGTATCCAAGAAGATGGGCAAATGGCAAGTCACATGTTAGGATGCTGCCCTAGAAATGACATCAAAGGTGTAAAAAAAAAAAGAATAGTTTTAATCGGTTATTATATATTATATAATATTTTACCAAATAGCATTTAATTAAAGTTGGTAATACCATTAAGTTCTGAAAACATGTTTTTCAAAAACAGGAAAGCCAGAATTCCCATTAAAAATGTTGCACAAAGAACAAAAGAAAAAAGGGAAAAGGCCACTAAATAATGAAGCACTTACATCTTGTGAAAAGGACAGAAAGGCAGATACCCTTTCCACATTTTCCATCATGACAAGGCAGTGCTCTTCATTTTGTCTGTGGGTACACACCGACACTGGCACTTCTCCGGATAATGTCACAACATCCACCTACAGAAAAAGTAGCAGGTTAAACATAGAGACATTTGACTGAACAGTAGAATTCAATGCACGATTATTTTTATTTTCAAGCTTTTGTCATCATATTTCATACCACTTTTCCAGACACAGCCACAACAGTTCCATCCACTAGCAGAAAATCTTCTTCCAATGCTTCTTCCAGGACTTGACTGGTTTTCTTCAAGATACAGGAAAGTGTTTTTCCAATCAGGTCATTGGTGTTGCACTCAAACAGTTTGCAGGCCTGTTCATTTGCTGACAAAATCTGAAAAATAAAGATAAAACACATTTACAGGGTATGCCCACGTTACGGCACTATTTGACCAATTCTGCTCAGCTGCCACTGCTTGTTAGTACCTCTCCAGTTTTATGGTTCACGCCAAAAATTACTTTGTTCGGGTTGAGGACAGATAGAGATCCTGACAGGCCAAAATCATCGGAGACTAACTGACTGAACAAGCTGTTTTCTGTCTCTGACACAGTGGACGGGTGTTGTAGGGAGACAACAGGAACTTGGGAGCCAGGATGTAAGCTAGAGATTTGGTGGTTTCTTGTAGCGACAGAAGTGCAAACATCCAAACATTGACCTGTAAGCAAGAATTGGGAAAAGATATATATATTTTTTAATCACTTTATCTCATCCTTACCTTCACAATTAGGGCAGATAAAGAATATTATCTACATTTTGGTCATTTTGCTTGATAACGTTATATTGTTTAAGCATAATCAATTATCAAAACTGTTGCCGATTAATTGTATGTCTACTGATTAACCATTCCAGCTCTAACTTACTCACAATTACAACCAAATCAGCTACACTCACCTGTCAGGGAACCAGGATAAAAACGACGTTGCAATGCCAAAAGGTTCTTCTTGTACAACGGTCTCCGAGTACACGGGTAGGACTTATTCAGGTCAAAGTCATCGTCCAGGAGATCAGTGGAGAAGTCGGGCACCACACAGGCACCGTCTCCTTTACCTCTGCTGCGTTGGCTCACCCCAAAATAAGCCTCAGTAGACAGCGACATTGCTGTTGGTTATCCAGCTGGGATTGACAATAGTTGACCCATATAGAGAATGAATGGATTGCAGTAGCAATAGAATATGCTGACAGGCTAGCTGATTATACAGCATTTTCAATTAACAGAGAAAATGTTTTGATAATGAATGATAAGGTGTAAGTCGCTAAGGTACTAGCGCCTGATTTGAAGATCACAATACTTACCCCAAGTCGTAGAAATGAATTGTGCTACTTGTGCTTCCTAGCTGTTAATGGGCACAGCCGTTTTCGTTTACGCTAGTTGACAAGGTAACGTTCACTCCCCTTCGCTATCTCGCTAACTAACATTAGCCATCTGCTAACGTTACTGCCACTGCAAACAAAGCGCAGCCGTACTATGTTTGGTTCCGAAATAGCAGGAGTGCGCTTCAGTTTTGAACGACTTTACTCAGAGTTGACGTTACCATAACGTTAGCACAACGTTAACATCGATTCAAGTAAGTTAGTTAAGGTAAAAAGACGACTTTGTAACTACTATTTCACTAACAGCCGTTTTTGTATACCGCGGGCTTCGAGTGTCAGCCGACTGAGAAGATTCAAGGAAGTCCGCTGAAGCCAATCAAATATCACGTCTCTAAACAAGAACAGCTCATTGGATAATTCGCCGGAAATACCCGCCTTTGTTTCCATAAGAACCATGTCACAAAAGTAACAAAATAGAAAACAATACGTATAGTAAGATTATTAAAAGAGTGTTAAAGGTGTTTTTAAGTCTCAAAAGCGTATATACCTTTTAGAAGTCAAATTTATAATTCACACAGGATTTTATTATAAAACAGTAAGACACAAACAAACCCCAACAGCAAACAGCAGTAACTACTTAAGAGGGTTTCAAGTCACAGTTTTTTTTTTACTGCGGTTTACAATGTAATTCAGCAAACAAGTCTACTCTAGCTTTGTTATTTCAAATGGACAAAAAATTTGAAGGCATCCACAACATTTATAGAAAATTACTATAGCTCTTTAAAACTATCACATGAGAATTATAAGTTCTTTATTTGTATGTACAAATCTGATGAACAACACCGAAATACATGGATTGAACAGACATAATATAACATAACATAAAGATTATCCCATTATATAAAACTGGCATCTAAGAGAAATTGGGTGAGAATTCAGTGTGTTCCAGGTGCAATGACTGTAGGGGTCCATATTGGTTGAGTCTCTTTATTAGCTAGATGGCTATGTTTTTAAGTCCAAGATCCCTCTTAGAAGGATCACCCCCACAACTTTGACTAGGCAAATGTTTTAGCCACAACACAGACTGAAATTAAATGAATCAGACATTATCATTACTCACTGATAGACTGACATAGTTCAAATTAAAAGGGGTTGAAGGGTCATAGTAGGAAAGCACACTGTGCTGTACTTTTGCATAAGTGTAAAAGAAAAACAAATACAACACAAGGAGATGATAGGCTCATTCTGACATAGCCGCTTAATAAGGAAAATATTTAACAGTCAGTATAGATGTTTTGAAATATTTTTGTTTAACTTAGCTCTCTTGGTATCCTATTAGCGACAATATTGTGAGCAGAATTTCAGTTTGTCAAGTACTGAAACGATTCATGTTGGCAGGTGAGCTCCAGCTGCAATGGGAAAGGTTAGCAAATCATCTGTACATCTGCAAAAACCAGGCCCAATTACACAAGTCATCGTTGAGTTTTTTCTCTTCACATCACAAACATCTAGTAAGATAGATTTCTGGAACATTGGGTACATTTTGATACACCATATCCATGTGTTTACTGCACTGCAATGAGCTTATGTGATACTTTGTGGACAATAGGTGCCTCTTTATTTTCTTGACACATTGACATCCTTGACCTTGATCGTGCCGTAATCTATTTCTCTATAATCTAATCTTTTACTTATTTCAATTTGTGGTTCAGCAACCTCTGTTTTGTTGGAGCGGAAGAGAATTTCGCTGGATCTTCGAACTGTTGTTCAGTCCAGTGGATGGCTGCAATAGCTGTAGCATGCATGTTTTGTCAAGTAGCTCATTTTACAGTAATGAGTACTGGTGGATCTTCATACAGACAGGGAGCCAAGCAGAGCACTTTACACAGTCACACATAGTCATACGCGCACACAAGCAAAGTTGGGCACGCACTTATGGTGCCATGGCTGTGAGAAGTGAGCTTTGATAAGGTTTTTGAGCATAGTTTACTAAAACAGAGTCCATCCTAATGGTGGTAGTCCTTTTTACTGTGAGGACGATTTCCGAGTATATGATCCAGTTCTGAGGCAATGCCTGCTGTCATCTTTGGAATTACCTTTAGTACACAACACAAAAACAGTGCACACGATAAATGCTGTTTGACTACACCAAATACTGAAATAATTATTTTGTATAACTCAGGCTTAGAAAATGGTCTTTATACCTGAATGGCTCCCAGGTTCTCTGTTAGCTGGCTTGGATTGGAGGATCCCAGCAGCACTGAGCTCACGCCCTCATTCCTCAGGCACCAGGCTAAAGATTTGGGATAGGAGGAGTTTTTACCATTGATATTGATATCAAGGTATCAGACAGATTGTAGAGAAACATTGAATTTGGTTGTGAGCAACATTTTCTTTATTCGCTTTCACAGGAATGGAAAGTTGAGGGTCTCAGGGTGTTCATGTTGTCCTTTACCTATGGCTAGCTGCGGCAAAGTACATCCGAGCTTCTCCGCGATATGAGCCAGTTCCTTTAGCTTGGCTTGCTGTTTCCTCCCATCCTCACTCATTATTTTCTCCCTCAGCCACTGGTATGGCTGGAAGAGCAGTTAAACAGTAAGCATTAAAATTATAACTCAAAATGAGGCAAAAATATCTTGAACCAGATTATGTTTTATTGTTGGTATTGTATTTGTTGAATAAGACACTAGACAGGTGGTCAAAAGAAAGTTCACCTGTACCTTCATTGAGGCCCTAGAGGTTTCTGGGACACCGTTCTCGTACTTCCCAGTGATGATTCCACAGGCCAAAGGGGACCAAGAGACCACACCCACACCTGAGATAGAACAATGACCACTGAGCACCAACATGATATAACATTTATCACAATCACAGCCCTAAATCTATTCTAAAAAGCTTCACTCCAGAAGAAACTTACTATAGACTTACCTATCTTATGGTAGAGCTCTGGCAGCTGAGTTTCCACTTTGTCCCTCTGGAAGAAGTGATACTCTGCCTGCTCACACACTGGTGGAATTAGATTAAACTGCCTTGCCACAGAGTATGCTTCCTAATTGAATGGGACGAGGGAATAAAAAAAAGGGAGAAATGTTTATGAGATGTGAAAAGGTGTGCAAACACTGACCTTTATGTTTAAAACATTTTTTTTTTTTTTCACTACTGTATATGACATATAGTGTTTCAACTCATTTTGGATTCCATTGTCCCCTTCTACATTACAAAGAAGACTACAAGAATGTTACAGTGTTGATAACCTCAGTAGTGAGGGCAAATGGATATCTAGATAAGCAGAAGATCTTCCACTGGAAATCAAAGAAAAATATCACACATTGTCCATCCCTAAATATAGTCCAGTTTCTTAAGAACCTTTTGTCATATGAAGCTTTGTTGTTGTTGTTGCTGCAAAGTTGGTCTTTATCTCACGTTGCTTGTTACAAGATGCACAAAGACTTTCTTTGTCACTCACCATGATCTCCATGGCCGACCATCGGGAGGTCCCCCAGTACATGGACATCCCCTGGTTGATAACATGTGTCATTGCTCTCACTATCTCTGTAAAAACAAAACATTAAAGAGCACATATGTACATTGTCAATAATTAAACAGTGGAAGGCGCCACAACCTTTATATAACCTGCAGGAAGACCATTTTTAACACATCTACTTACATTTAGGCTGATTTGCCACATCATAATTTACATTGTTTTAATATTATATACACACAAAAAATGAATTACAGGAGAATTAAAATCAGGTCTCATAAAAGACTTGAACAAGATTTAAAGAAGACTACAAGATGTCTTTGCTAAAACTGACACCTCCAGGACAGTAAAAACAAAGATGGTGCCTGAAATGTAGTCAGCCTATTTGTGCAAAAGGCTCATCTCGTTTTAAACTCATGTTTTAGCAGATATTCCTTGCTGGGTTTATACAACTTAATGTGGCCAGACTGTGCAGGGGGTTAAATGAAAAGACTCAGCCAACCATGGCAGAATGTTGCTTGTGCAGTTGAACAAATCATAGCAAGTTACAACTGTAGGGTTTGAAACCACAGTGGTTGTGGTGTGTGTATTTGTGCCTGATGATGCAGCAAGAAAGTAATAGGGTAGGTGGAACAGTTGATAAGCAAAATGCTCTTTACTTTATTTATATTATTTAATAAAAACTACTGTTAAGTTCTTTCTCAAAGGATTTCTTTACCAAGATCAATCTCCAATAGGAGGAGAAAATGCAGCTCATGTCTATTGTATGCTGCACATTAACTCTAATTACTGTTGTTTGCTTTAGTCTGTAATTGCACTTAAAATGCATTAATGAAACATCTGCTACATTAACGCAAATTCTGGGGGAAAAATATGAAGTGGGGAGACTGAAAGTGAGGGCGAAGAGATGATCAGCAGAGTGAGATTAAAAAAGAGTGATTCCTTTTTATTAGTAGTTCTCTCTCTGGACTAAAATGTAGCTCAGTGAGAGACAGAGCAAGTGTGCGTGTGGGTGAAGCAGGTGCGAGGGTAGAGGAATAACAGTACATCTGCTCCGAAGGGGAGGGAGGGATTTGGAGGGATGTAAGGACAGAAGGAAAGATAGTGAACCAAGTAGGAACCTGGGAGGAACATGCAGTTCATAAGAATTGTGTGAATATATGAATAATCCCCCTCAATGCCATGAAGGGAGGCTGATAACTTGATTCACAGCAACATCCATACCTTGTGGCCAGTCTTAATGTTATTTTCACCACAAGGCCGCAGTGAGTCATAAACTCCAACAACAGATGCCACACTGAGCCTGGTGCTCAGGTGAGATATCCAGCGTACACCATCAACACCCCACTCACATAAACCCACTGCGTTTTTTTCAAGGAGGACAATGTGGGTGTAGTTGTGGGCACATGCACGCGGTGATGTGTGCATTTATGAACAGCATGCCAGCATGCCCACAAACGTATAAGATTGGTGTACAATTTAGGTGAGGATATTGCTACCACTCTAATGTCTGTACAGTAAAGAAATAGCTATAACTGTCAGCCAGTTAGCTTAGCTTAGCTCAAAGGCTAGAAACAGGGGGAAACAGCTAGCCTGGCTCTGTTTAAAGATAACAAAATCTACCTAGCAGCACATCTAAAGTTCACTTATTAACACATCATGTCTCTTGGAGTCAGACAAGACACCAGGAAGTTACTGCAGCTGACCAGAAAATAATCTGCCCCCCCCCCCCCCCCAAAATACAAATTAAACAAACCAGATACAGTATAATGTGTTCATTAGTGAGCTTTAGATGTGGTGGTAGATTTTGTTAACGTCAGACAGAGCACAGCTAGCTGTTTCCCATTTCTGGTCTTTATGCTAAGCTAAGCTAATCGTTGATTGATGTTTTGACTGTCATGTACACAGTATATTGAACATTGTTTGGAACTAAACACTATGTTTCATGTTGTTATAGTTAAGTATATAAATTATATGTGTGTTTTGTTTTTGTCTGAGCACATGCATGAAATGTGGTTAAAATCCTGTTTGTGTGTTAGAAGCAAGCTCACTGTTGCTTGCAATCTGCCTGGCTGCTAGCCAACATCAACCTGTCCTCAAGATCTCACAGCAGCAACACGCCACTGAATCAGGAACATTTGGTCAACTTCAGCCAGCAGGTATAGCAGTGTCCTTGTGCAGAGTGCAGCAATGAGTGTGGAAGACACACAGCACTCACTGAAGCTAATATTTATCCACCTCATGCATACACAGGGTGGTGATCAATATGTCACACCAGAGGAGATTTTCAATAGCTGATGAAGCCCTTTCTTAGTTCTATGATCGTTGGAAAAAGGGTTTTGAATGTGCAGTCAAAAGGAAGATAAGTATTGAGGTACTGAGTGAGTGAGATCATCCTGCATGCTGCTCTTTATTACTGAACATTTGAGGAGTGGGTGATATCCAGGCACTTGAAGGAATGTCCTGACTGGATGGCCTTGGGTTTGTGTTCAGTATGCTGTGGCAGTACCATTGTATTAGCTCTCCAGTGAAAAACCCTTGGCTGGAGGGATTGTTATAAAGTCTATCTATTAATGCCGTGTCTGCTCTTTTCCTCTGCTGTGTGTCCTACCATTTATTCAATCTGTCTGGGGGTTATCAGTTGAGTGAATGGATTCAATTTGCTGCATATTGCTCTGTCAAATAAAGAAATGATGCTGAGTGACTGGATCGCAACATTGTGCTGAGACATTTTACTCTTTAGGCTATAGTAAGCCTATTAAAACAATGAGTTGACAATGGCTTCTCCTTGAAGCACCTTCTCATCATATTTCCTATAATCTTACTTTATGAACTACACTATTTGGATAGATGTGACATATGAGATGAAATTTCAGCTAGGCCTTTAACCCCTCAGAGGAAAATTTCCATACAGTCCCATCACTGTAAGTGACAGCTGCAACATTAAAGAGCAGTAGAGCAGAATGAAAGGGAAGTCAGAGCCAGGCAAGGAAGGAAGGAGTTGGATTTTTGTGATACAAGTTGGGGGCTGCCGCTGCTGTTAGACTGGATATGAGCCAAAAGACAAAGCAAGTCAAGAACAAGTAGGGAGGAGTAAAAGAGAAACACAAAGAGATGAATAAGTGAATGGGATAAGAAAAGTGGTGATGGTAACAAAGGGAGACTCTGCAGCCATGACATCACTTTTTTTGTCCCCAAGGGGACACACGTTGTCTCACACAAAGTCGGAAGCAGTTAAAGTCACAAGAACAAAATACTAACACAAATTCCCTCTCAAATGCATGCACACACACACACACACACACACACACACACACACACACACACACACACCTGTTATTTAGCGTAGCATTCTCATCTAAATAATACATTTTGAGCTGAAGGAGGGTTTTTTGTGCACTGCATTGATGCTCTTAATTCTTTTTTAAGTTTCAGGAACATGTGGGTGTGTGTATCAATATCTTAAACATAACAAGTCCATTGAACTGCAAATGCCCACAGAGATGTACAAGTCTCACTGCTACTTCATCCCCAAGAGAAGTTATTTAGAAAATCTTAGTTATAATGCTCAAGGATACACAGAGTCTAACATGCAGGCCCGCTCTCTCTCAAGTTGTTAAAAGTGACTGACCTTCCACACGGTGATTTATGACAGTGGCCTTGCTCCACTGTAATGAAGACTGAAGAAAACGTGCACAATGTTTTACGCTGATTAATGAACCGACTGTTGCCAAGCTGCTTAAAGCAAAACACACACTGACTTTCTATTTTTATATTTGTCTGTGTTTTTTTTTATTATCTTGCACATCTTTCTGTTCAGTTTTTCTCATCCTGTAAGACTCTCAACCAATACATCTATCAATCAGATTAGACTTCTCTACATCAGTTGTCAATAGTGAAGTTTTATTTGCAGAGATGGGTTATTAGAAGATTTGACAGAGCCTGTCTGCAAGTCACCAGTACCATTGACAGCAATGCCCCAGCAACGATAAGTATGACAGATTGGCCTCCCACAGTCTGCTGGCTCACAGGGGAGGAAGCATGGGGGGCAAAAGGGAAAGAATGGAAAATATTTTAGTGAGACTCCATCTTTTCAGCCAAGAACTACCTGTGGATGAGGGCTGATAGGATAAAACATTGGCCCAAGTGCATCTGTAATGGCCACATCAAAAGGGAGAAGTAACTGAGGAAGAAACTGGAAATATGTAAAAGAAATAAATGGTGACATATGGTAGATGTGTGGGAAAGGCAGCACTAAAGTGTGTCGAAGGAATAGAGCCCACAGTAGGGCTTGTATCTAGTGAGACCAGCCCAAAAATACGTCAGTTTGCCCTGGGGGGTGCAGATAATCCTGCTTCTGAAAAACAGGGAGGGCTGGGAGCGGGTGCAGCTAAGAGACCCTGTGGACACCAGCGATCCCACAGAGACAGAAAAAGAAAGCGAGGGAGAGTTGTGACCTAAAATAGACGATGAGAGATGGAGCAAGTTTGCCAGATTATTTGAAATGTATGTGTGTTTGTGTGTGTGTGTGTGTTTCAGAGGGAGACACACTTGACCACCATGACAAACCCCTTTGGTCAATGACAAAGGTCACCAGTCCGGTGAGGGCAGCAGTCTTGTCAGTATTTCTCACCTTCTCATGTTAGAGAACAACATGCATTGTCCCTGACCCAAGCTTCCACCAGCCCCTCTGGTTAGTGATCACTCACCCTCCATGGGAGTGTTGGTGTCCGGCCGGTTGGCAAAAACCACATCCACATACTCAAGCTGCATCCTCTGAAGGGAGCCCTTTAAGCCTGAAGTGAGAGCAGAGAAGCAGTAGAGAAAGATGTAGATCAGTAAGTCAAAGAAAGAAGAAACGAGTCCATAGAAATCATGAGCATTGAACATACTAGTTGAAGCGCTGGATGCATATGTGCTACCAACCATAGCGTACACACATCTTTAAATATTTCCAATAGGATGATTTGACACACTTGGAATAAGGGCTCAGCATAACCCACATAAGCCCTCATCCATCTACTCATAAATATTTCTGCTAATATCGATGGACCAAGGAGACTTATTACAGTATAATTCAGACATGCTAGCAAGTAGAAAATCTTGTGCCTTGACACCTTTGGACATGGACACATTGGCCTGGATCTGCAGAGGAAGAGTGATAATCACTGCGTGAATGTAACTCTCCAATTCTTCTTGCTATTTAGTCAATGCAGTCATGTAGGTACGCTACTGATTTACCACTAAACTTTCATTTCTTGCAAATGCAAAAAATTGCAATAACTGTTTTCTGGGGGGTACTTCAGGGCAGCAGAAACAAGCTGTAATCCCAACACAACATATGGTGAACTTTTTAATAAACATAATTTAATAAAATCCAGCAGTAACATCAGTATTCATTTGGAGTCGTGTTTCTGTTCTATTCTATTCTACTATCTGTCGCTGCTAAATTATCCATTATATTCATCAGCTGGTCACTAACCATGTCTGTCTGCCATTTGGTACTGGGTAGGTACTGTGGTGTATATGTTTTTAGAGCTTTTTCCACTTAAAACTGCCTGCAGCAGCCACAAATGAGACCAAAGAGTGAACAATAAAGTTGTGAACCATAAAAAACAAAACAATGAGCTGGAAGATGCTATAAAGCTCCATAGAGCTGAAGGGAACTGCAGAGTCTGTGATAATTATCATCACCTAAACAATGGAATAAAGTAAAAGGAAAAATAGGGTGAAAAGGATCCAGGGGAATTTAAAGTCAACATGTTCATAAACATGGCAACGTGACAGTTGACCACATGTGACTCAAGGCCTGCCAGCTGCATCTGGCCTGCTACGTCTTTTGATCCAGCTCGCACAAGAATCCAGGTTGTCATATTTAGCCCAGTTTATCTAGTAGGGGTCATGGTTATGCAATTACAAGTCCCATTTGCCAAACAATGAAATGCTACATTGTTGTTTTTTACACAAAAAATGCAGTCTTTATCTCCTTAATGTCCCATAATCAACTGTAATTTGCTCTTTCTGACTATTTAATTCAAAGAGAAATGATTGACTGAGTGCTATTATATGAAGAAGAAAAGCCTTCGTGTTTTGTAAACTAGGTGATGGCTCTGAATAAAGAGTCGCTATTCCCCTCAGAGTTAGGGGAGTTAATCTGTCTGAATCTCAGATGTTTTTTCAGTTTAATTACTGAATTCTCATTGGTTTATGGTGAGCAATAGGAAAGCTGTTACTGAGCTGAAAGATGTGGTTTAATAAGATGAAGCAGGTTTTTTTAATAGACCTTTTTCACGGTAGACATTTTGACTTGTCAGCCAGGTGAAGGATTTAACATTATTTATGGCTCCACTCCATTTAAAAGTATCCAACTATGACGTTGAGCATGCATGCATAATAGCAGGATTTGAACACCGGATTTTAACTTGTTTATGTGAGTAATTACACCTGTGCATTTCCAATGGAGTGAATATAGTCTCAGGATCATTTGTCATTCGTGTATTACATAATTTGTAAATGAAAAACAGGATTTAAAAATATTTTATTTAAAATAACTTTAACTTGAACTTCTCAGATCTGATCCTTTTTCTTTTTGAAAAGCTTCCTGCACGTACAAATGTCTCGTTTTATGCACAGATCAGGTTACTTTCACTTATGGCATTGTGGGACTATTTTAATGATGGTCCGAGCTCCATAGATTAGTTAGCTAATCACTAGCTACTGCTAGGTGGTAGAGTTGGTTTTCTGCTGGGAAACCAGCCAATTTAAAAGGTCAAACTTAGAATTTCAGGATTAATTTTCACTATGATAAGTTCAGACCACTGTCTCCTGGTAAGAAGATCTATGCGGAAAATGTTCTGCACCTGTGCAAACTTTTATCCTTGATACATAAATGAATGCTGTTTTGTCAGGTGCTGGAGGAACCAAACAACTCAAAGCTGAGAGGAAGATAATAAAGACGAGGGATCGGGATAAAGGTTGCGCTCATTTCTCTCTCTCTCTCTCTCTCGCTCAGCTTTCAGTATTTGTTGGAAGTGAAACACTGTATTTTGAGGAGATGATAAGAGATGACAACACATTATTGTGAGCAGATCATTTCCAATTTACACACAGAGAAGACCAGATGAAAGATGAAAAGCGAACACAGGAGACTGTCACAAAGGAGGACAGCAGAGTAATAGAAAGACAAGGCCAAAGACACTCTTGCTCTCTTGAATATGTGTGAGTGTGCATGGCAGATTAGTACCAGAGGCTTCATCATCGCCTGCTAATCCCATCTGAGAGTCCAACCACTTATTCCTACTTCTGTCATCTGCACTCCCGCGATCTTCAGAAACACGCACTACATGGATCTTAATCTGAGCCTCATCACAAGCAGTTTCTGCAGTCTTGTGGATTAGCTGGAGTTTACTGGCTGGGAAGGGAGTCTATTTTTAGAACTGAGAAAAGATGTTAAACAACAAAGCTATTCTAATGGCGTCTGTGATGAATAATGCATTTAATTATGTATTCTACGAAAGTATCTTTGAAATGATAAAATTGTCAAGGAATTTCCTTGTCCCGTGAAGAAAATAGTAAACACACTGCTAGAGAGACTTTGACATTTTCTTGCACTGTCACCACAGAGTTCATCAGCGCTGATCTCTTCTATTGATCATTAAGTTTTGACACCCCATCATGCCCAGTAAATGTCCCTTAACCAGTCATATGATTCATTGACTGGCCTGTGGTGGGCTGTAAAAAACAGTACTAAGGATAGTGTCAGTAGATGTTTACCTCGGCCAATTCATGCCTGTGGTGACATGTGCCACACCAGTGGAGACAGGGACACTGCACCTTCCTCTCACAGATGCTACCTATTATCTGGACAGGCAAAGTGGCTTTAGCTAAAGTTAGTGCCACCTTTCCTTCTGCTCTCTCCTACTTTTCCAGTGCCTGCCCTTCTCCTAGAGCCCTTTCTAAGTGTATTCCCCTCCTCTTGTTTGGGGGGAAAGTTGCAGAGGCTGTGGTGAATGTTAATAACGTGGGAGAGAGCTGAGTCACTGCAGGAGGTGCATTGCGCTGTGGACCGGATGGTGACTTGTTTGGGAAGTGGGATGGATCGGGCCAATGTCATGAGAAATGTGTTTCATTATAAGCTTGAGCAAGGCCACAACTCTTCTAAAAGAGGGCTAAAAGAGGAGAAGAGAGGAGAGTACACTAGTTGGTAGTCACTATGATGCAACAGTTTTTGATACAGACACCTGTAAAGGTATTACAACCAAAAAGACAAAATATATTTGATGTACCATTTGTTAATACAAATGATTCAAATTCAGCTGGGTGCCCATGCTGAGAAAAATCAAAGAGTACAGAGAACGAAAAGACACAAAGCAAGAGGGGGGAGGCAAAAAGATAAAAGAGGTAGATTACAGGAGTGCAGCGAGGCTCTGAGTGATGGGGTGATATGAAGGACAAAGCAGCGGAGAGGAAATTTACTTGTTACCTTCAATGATGTGTTTTCTGTTGAGGCCTCTCTCTGTCTCTGCTCTGCAACAGGACGGAAAGGAGTGCATGTGAAAGGTGTGTCAACACACAGCAAATACACACACACACACACACACACACACACACACACACACAACACCATGAATTGAAGCTGATCATTAAACATGCCAAACAAGAGCCTGCATAACAAACTACCTACAAATCACTGAATAGAATTACACCCACTCGATGCTCCACAGTTTGCCCGCAGCTATGGAACCAACTGTGCAGTGTGTCTGTGCAGTGGGCAAACACACAAGGCTTATTGTCACTGTCCTGTTTACCAGTGATTTGCCAATGGCCTCAACACGTCTTTGGTGAAATGTAGTCTTAAAATGGACAATCACTTAGTTGAATATATAGCTTTTAGAAGCAGGACTGG